>JAVTVY010014507.1:0-59581 GCA_036873755.1 Hanleya hanleyi | reverse complement strand
CAAAACAACCGCTGGGGATGAAATGTACGAGATTATGTAATAGACGCAACGACTCGAGAACTCATCCGTTTCACTGAAACGGTCCAGGTACAAACAAGAGGCTTAAGCGAGATCAGGATTTGTTAATTAGCTAGCCGTACGTCCTGGAAGACCGAGCAACCAAAACTCGGAGGCAGTGACCTCACATCAGGCAAGCAAAATTTTCGTCAATGTCATGATGAGTTTGTTCTTCGAATAGCAGAACATTCAATGATATTAAAAGATTGTCTAATTCAATAACCTGTTATTCGGATGAGTCACCAGAACTTGTCACCACTAGTGGTGACAAAAAATCTTAACACTGTTGGTCGTTCTGGCAATCAAATTGTGTTGCAGCAATATTGCTGCGATATTGCAGCAATATTGCAACACAATTTTAATTTTTATAAGGGTAGGCCCATACTGGCCCAGTAGACAATGTCGGTCCCACTGGGAAACCCACTCCTGGACATTTGCGATATGGGTTGTGAGATCTTGTTTTCTTCGATTCGATCTGTAGAACACGATGGGAGGGGTGTCGAAGTTAAGCGGTGATTTTTTTTTGAAAAAGTTACTATGCGCATTAGGCAAGTAGCGCAGGGGTAGACGTGTTGGGGTCTAGGTAGGCCCCTAGTGGTCCGATTGGGTCGAGTGAGGTGCAGAGGGAAGACTAAGGTGCATTTGAATGGACGTTTTGAGGTCGAGGTGGGCCCCAAGTGACCCGAATGGGTCGTGGGCGGTGTCAAAGTGAAGCGATTCTCCAATCCGTGGGTGGGTGCACGTAAAACTAGGATTTGTCACGAAAATATAAAAAGTGAAACACGGACTTTAGATCTAAAATAGAGGAAACCCCTATCAACCAGGTCTAGAGGGGCTAATATCGGTCCCCGGCTTAACGGGGCCTGCCGACAGAGACAGGGTAGATGAGTGGGTTTATGCAAAATTAGGATTTGTCCCAAAAATATAAAAAGCGGAACACGGACTTTACCACAAAGACAGGGAAAACCCTTATCAACCAGGTCTAGAGGAGCTAATATCGGTCTCCGGCTTATCGGGGTGTGACGACAGAGGCAGGGTGGGTGAGTGGGTATTTGTCCGGAACGTGTAAAAAGCGGAACATGGACTTTAGTGACAGGAACCGGAAGTGACGTCACAAAGGTCATATGCCCCAAGGTCAATACGACCGAATAAGCTCTTTCGAGAGGGGTCACGAGACGACTACGGGGCTATATATATATATATACGAGGGTCAGTCAGAGTGTGCGTCATTCACCGTTCTTCATTTGGTCAACCATGCCATTAGTCATACGAGCCGTCCTACCGCTTACACCCCAGGTGGGGTTACACGTCTATGAAGTCAAAGTCACCATCGTGGAAGAACGTGGAGATGTTTGCTGGTCGCGCGCTGAGACCATATCGAATACGGTTACGCTAAACCGTGACGCCTGGACTAAATTTAAACGTGTATTGAGCGGTGAGCTCGACGGGAACGTCATCCACATAGACAATGCCATGTACTTTCTCCGTTGTCCATTCTCGCACGCCTGGGGCGTTACCTGGACCCTACGCGAGGCTTCACTCTAGACCCTGATCTGTGTACAGCCTTCGAGAAAGTGGTGCCTATTGTGGACCAGCTGTTTACACCGGACAAGCGGAGTGAAGCGGCTGCAAAACCCAATGAGCAAATGATCAACCGCGACAAGGAGGAAGACGAGAGGGACTATCCGGTTCTCACCTCCGTTACCTACAAAGATGTCCTGGATAAACTTAACAACCGTAGTCCACCGTCGGAAGACGACGACGTCATAGATTATCGGATATGCTCATATATTCACAGACGATATGAAATGTACGTTTCATCTTGCTATCCCATGATGCACCATATTGAAGGCCGCTGAGCAGGATTCCAGTACCTACTAGGAGGGAAACTTTACCACAGATCCTGACGAACCGCCCATAGAAGTATTACCGATACAGGAAGCTGTGCGTACAATCTGCCAACATCATTGGCCTACCATCCGGCACTGTTTTTATCGCCATCGCCCTTTGCTGTATAATTTTCGGTTAGAGGATAACACCCGCCTACCCCACCACGCCTATACCATTTTGGAGAACCAAGCTACAGCCTTCAAATTAAATCTCATCTTTGGTTATTTATTACGGCATAAGGAGACAGATCAGCTCCGGTATTTTTACCTCAGTCATAATACCCTCGTGTACGATCATCCCTTCACCATTACGGATCGGCCGTCCCTGGACACGGCACTGACCCAACTAGAGACATTGCATAGCTTGGAATGGGCCAGACAACAACGCCCGAACACCAAATGGCAGGTTTATGTGACTAAAATGATCGACCACCCGATCCTTTGAGCTGTGGTCATGGACTTTTCCTCCCTATAAATACGAAAGAGAGTCATATCTTGTGTCATTCATTTACTGACCATGACTGAGCATATAATACGGGCGTGTCCCAGTTTGACCCCCGATGTCTTCCTGTACGTCTATACGGATAAGGTCGATATCATGGAGGAGGGAGACATCTGTGATGCGGACCCTACACAACCGCTCCCGGCTCACATTCGTCTGTCCCGAGAGGGCTGGAACAAGTTCAAACGGGTGTTATCTGGTGAACTGGACGGCGACCTCATCCACTTGTGTCACGATGTGTACGTCCGACGTGGCCCCTTCTTTGCTCAGTTGGCTCGACTAGATGAGGGTACAGTGCATTTTACCCTTCACCCTGTTCTGTGGTCCGCGTTGGAAGATGCCGTGGCGGATATGGATCAAGTGCTGACGGAGGAAGAGCGGTCATCAGACGAGTTCGACTGGCCATTTGCCAAGGACGATGTGCTGGCAGAAGCCAAAGAAAAAATCAGAAAGAAACCTCGACCCCGGCCCAAGATATACCCGTTATAAATAAACGATAGAGCCGGGGTCCATCCTCATTTGTCATCATGAAAAGCTGGGAGAAGCTGTATTACAGTCCAAACAGTCCGCAGCCTATAGTGCATTATCCGCCCTCTATCGAGCCGCTGAACGCCAGGGTATAAAACGAGCCCAAGTTCGAGATTTGTTAAAAAATCAAGACACTTATACCTTACAAGCCGTTGTATCTGCAAACCGACGAAGGCACGGAATTTCTCAACAGACCCTTCCAACAGTTTATGAAAGCCCAGAAGGTGTTCTTCTTTCACACGTTGTGCAAAGGTTCAATCGGCCGCATGTATAAATATTTCACCTATACGAATACAAGGCGGTACATCGATGTTCTCCCCCAGCTGGTCGCGGGTTACAATCGAGCCTATCACCGGAGTATTCAGAGATCACTCATCACCGTTACCAAACACAATGAAGCCGAGTCCGGCGTGTGTTTTACCCCATGCAACCCCAACCACGACCGAAGGAGGTGTTTAAGGTCGGGGACCCTGTACGGATACAGTGAAGTCAAGGACAAGTTCGAGAAGAGGTACCTCCCCAACTGGAGCGATGAACACTTCCTGATTAAACGCCGCATACCCCACCGTGAGTCTATGAATTGGAGGATCTTCAAGGGGAACTGTTGCAAGAAACGTTTTACGAGCAAGAATTACAGCTCGTGGTGAAAACAGACCAAAACTACTTAACTGTGGAACGCAACCTGAAAACCGAGCGACGCCGAGGTAAGACGGCGCATCTCGTGAAATGACAAGACTGGCCCAGTTCCTTCAATCCCTGGATCCCGGACAACCAGATGAAACGACTATAACACCAGACACCATCATCCTTCATTCTACGTGCGACCATGAACACGGTGCTATGGACTAACAGCAGCTGCATCTGAACACAGCGTATCCCAAAGCGCACAAAGCGCAAGCGGGCTTTGTGGTGACATTGCTAACGCTGCTGGGCATTTTATATGGGGTGTGTTTTACGACGTGGTGTACCTCAGCACTCTACTCATCCCACCATAGACACAACCACCAATCGTGAGTGCAGGTCAGACGAATGTATAGACCTTCTCTACACCCATCAAACCCGTGATCGAAACGAGCCCAGTCATCACCAACACACCGAGGTCAACATCGAACTCTACACCAAGTATTGCAGTGCCCACTATGCCTGAAAACCCACCGGATTTCATCACCCACAGTGAACGTCCGACGACAACGGTACCAAAGCTCGACGCACCGACGACCCCGGTTCACTCGTACCAAATTTACAAGAGTGGGTTACCACGACAGCGGATACTCCTTCAATCATGGACCCGAGGTTGCAACACCCCTTCACCTGCCTCATTGCGGGGCCGACGGGCTCCGGCAAGACGCCCGTCGTCCAGAAACTCCCCCACTACGCTCACAACATGACCTATCCACCCATTGCTCGGATCGTGTGATGTTACGAAGAATGGCAGGCGGCGTATGCAGCAATTTCCAACATCACCTACATCACTCATCATCTACATTGTGCAGAATCTGTTCAGTAAAAACAAAACACATCGGAACATCTACTTAAATGCCTGGTGGTCTTCAAAAACCCGAGAGATACCACTGAACTGCTACACCTAGCGAGACAGATGTACCCCGGCCGCACGCAGTTTGCATTGGAAGCCTTCAAAGATGCGACAACCCCTCAGCATGGGTATATGCTCTTTGACCCGAAGCAAGCCACCCTCGACCACCTTCCACTACGGACTGGTATTTTCCCCGATGTGGCCCACCACGTGTACGTGCAAAAATAATGTAAACACACCCACAGCGGCGCCCCCAGCTGGAATGTGTATGTGATGATGGGGATAATAAAAGTATTAATACAACATCATGGTTGACTTTGTCTCTGAAGTGAAAGAATATTCAGGAGGTAGCCCACAAAGGATAAAAGGGGCAGGGTTTGGGGTTCAAGCGTTAGTTGTACATGATATCTGCACGAGTACGGAAGCACGCCTCGACGCTCTGTGCATTAAAGACGGCCCCACCCGAGCTGGCCCGGACCATTTTACCCTGACCCTGACCTTGTACGTTGTATTTGCGAGATCGGGTACAACCTTTTAAAAGGCAACGCACCACTGTCTCAGGCTCAGAAGACCAAGTTGGTCAAGAATAAGACAGGTCTCCGAACTCTTGTCAGTAAAAAAGAGTCTCAAGCACAGAAGAAAAAGATCTTACAGAAATGCGGCTTTCTCGGGGCGATCTTAGCCCCGTTGGCCGCTTCCATGCTGGGGCCAATATTGGATGGAATCTTCGGCCGACAATGAACCACACGACAAAATGGCTCTGGTGCACCCATGTCTGCTTCAAAGCCTCCAATCGCCGTATCTGATCCCGCCTACGGTGAAAACGATCAACACACTCGATCATGAGATGCAACAGATTCTACAACGACCGGGGTTAAGCGACAGTGAGAAAGTACAACAGTACAATCAGACGCTTCAACGGTACATCACGTTCATGGACCAATACAAAACCCCTAAACCAAGGCCAGCGTCAGTCGCACAGCCAGCACAATGCGTACCGCCAACACCACTTGTCCCACAGCAGACATTAGCCGGTGTATCATCCACAACCCCACAGTGGGTCGAAGACGAAGTCTTACAGAGTGTAATTGCATCGTTCAAGAAACAAGCTGGCCTGGTATTACAACTGCTGAAAGACAATCCTAACATGACTTGGAATTATCAAGGCGAACTAATGGTACATAACCAGGTGGTCCACGGTACCCACATGACGGATTTAGTGAATGACTTAATGCGTCAACACAGGTCGCATACGGATCCTCAAGGATGGAAGGTCTTTGCCCAAGGCTTGAAAGACATGTATATATCGCAGGAATTGGTGGGTAACCCCTAGCGCTGGGCCTGGATGCAGCGTGACCTGCAATCGCCGGTGCACGCACCTCGCAACTCACAACGACAGACGCGTTCCTCACGGACTTGGAAGGCCCAGTGGGAACCGGAGTCATCATCCAAAACACCACAACTGCGGGCACCTTCTTTTCACCCCTTTACAACAACACCCTTGAAACTACGGTCATCAACATCTATGAACCGTAGGAAGTCACCGCGACGATCACGACGCCGGGAACAAGCTCCCAACGCCTGGGAACCCTATTAAAACCAAAAAGCGGCAGTAGGAAAGCTCAGTCGTCATGTTTTGCCTCACCATATCCAGTACCACACCGGTTGCGGTGTTTCCCATCAACAGCTTGTCCCATTATGTCACACAGTTGCCACATCCCTTACATCTCCCTGGAAGTTGGGAGTGTGGCCTGGTGGATATCCAGTATCCGTATACGTGATACAACGTACAACATTATACGGTGTGGTACGAAGTTGTATACGAAGGCAACACCTATAACGTCACTCTTCCCAAAGGCCATTACCATACACCTAACATATTTATCCAGGCGTTGCGTAACCCAATCAATAGCTCGACCCCTGGACGAATCAATATCTTTCCGTTTGCGGACATGATCCAGATGGAGTACCACAAGTGGAAACAAAAGTTCCTGATCATTCAGCAGACGAATCTGACCATACGTTTCAGCAAGACGTTGAAGGAGCTGTGTGTACTGGAGACGAATAAATATGTCAGGCCCGGTCGGGAAAAACCATGCTGGATCTTAAGGCTGGCCAGTATGGACTGTATGTCTATTCGGATGTGGTGGATGGTCACATTGTGGGCGATATCGATGCACCCCTACTCCGCGTCTGCCCAGTGCAAGGGAACTTCGTAGATCAGGTCACACAGAGCTTTAACAACGTACTCTATCTACCGGTGCGACAGATTGACATCAGTACCATCGCCATCGATATAAGGGATTATACCGGACAACCTCTGGCATTCGAGATTGGGAAAGTGGTGGTTGCACTTCATTTTCGACAAGCACGTTCTCCCAACTATTATACCCAACAGGCCGGGGGTGACCTTCCTGTCTTTGTATGTACACGCATCAAACGAGGACTTGGGCTGGGAAACATACTCGGGAGCATCGTCAAAACGTTCCTGCCCTTGGTGACGCGTGGGTAAAAATCGGTCGGCAAAGAAACGGTCCGAAATGGGGTGCAAAACTTGTGAGATGCGTTCAGCGGTGTCCTCGTCCGAGAAGCATTGAAACGCCGAGCCAAAGAAGCGGGAGGTGTCTTGGTCGCCAATGCACAACAAACCGTAGGAAATAAAAGACCTGCATCGCCGAGACCACGCACCAGTCGAAGTTGGAGTCAAATGTAACCAATCAATGCCCAGAAAACAATGCAAGAGCACTGCAGGGAAATAGAGAGCCAATGAAATGAGCTCACAGACCAAGTACATGTTTTGGTGTAGGTTAAGAGCGGGCATTCCAGCACAAACTTTTGACGAGGAAGGAAGATGGCAAGTTACAAGAGCAACAGGTGGAGTAAAATAAACTATGGAGTTCGAGCTCCAGGTAAAGACGAGGAAAACGACGAGTGGAGAAAAGGAGCATAAGCTGACGATATTGTCGGGGGCCATGTTTGATGACGTGCATTCCGGGAGATTAACATTGGAGTAACTGAATGACACAAACAGGCGTACTCAGGGGCAGATAACTCTTGCTGGGCCTCTACGACTGGTTCCACCGGGCACCTAGACGCCCATTGACCCCTTTCGAAAGAACTTATTCGGCCGTATTGACTCTGGGGCGTATGACCTTTGTGACGTCACTTCCGGTTCCGGTCACTAAAGTCTGTGTTCTGCCTTTTATAGGTTGTCCCAATCCTAATTTTACATACACCCACTCACCCACCCTGCCTTTGTCGGCAGGCCCCGATAAGCCGGGGACCGATATTAGCCCCTCTAGACCTGATTGATAGGGGTTCCCCTATTTTAGGAGTAAAGTCCGTGTTCCGCTTTTTATATTTTCGGGACAAATCCTAATTTTACATACATCCACTCAACCACCCTGTTTCTTGGCAGGCCCCGATAAGCAGGGGACCGTTATTAGCCCCTCTAAACCTGGTTGATAAGGGTTTTCGCTATTTTAGGGGTAAAGTCCGTGTTCCGCTTTTTATAGGTTCGGGACAAATCCTAATTTTCCATATACCCTCTC
Source organism: Hanleya hanleyi (assembly GCA_036873755.1). Classification (NCBI taxonomy): domain Eukaryota; kingdom Metazoa; phylum Mollusca; class Polyplacophora; order Lepidopleurida; family Hanleyidae; genus Hanleya; species Hanleya hanleyi. The sequence continues at coordinate 51,520 of JAVTVY010014507.1, read as the reverse complement.
AACCACCCTGTCTCTTGGCAGGCCTCGATAAGCAGGGGACCGATATTAGCCCCTCTAGACCTGGTTGATAGGGGTTCCCCTATTTTAGGAGTAAAGTCCGTGTTCCGCTTTTTTATATTTTCGGGACAAATCCTAATTTTACAGACATCCACTCAACCACCCTGTTTCTTGGCAGGCCCCGATAAGCAGGGGACCGTTATTAGCCCCTCTAGACCTGGTTGATAAGGGTTTTCGCTATTTTAGGGGTAAAGTCCGTGTTCCGCTTTTTATAGGTTCGGGAAAAATCCTAAGTTTACATACACCCGCTCATCCAGCCTGCCTCTGTCGTCAGACCACATTAAGCCGGGAACCGATATTAGCCCCTCTAAAACTGGTTGAGAGGAGTTTTCCCTATTTTAGGTTTAAAGTCGGTGTTCCGTTCTTTTATATTTCCGGAACAAATCCTAATTTTACATACAACCACTCACCCCCCTCCCCCCCCCCCACTGCCTCTGTTGGCAGACCCCGATAAGCCGGAGACCAACATTAGCCACTCATGTTATGATCGCCCTGGAGGAGCGTTTCACTTTCACACCTCCCACGACCCATTCGGACAACTAGGGGCCCACCTCGACCCCAACACGTCCGTTCCCATGCCTCTTTGTCAGTTCCACGTCACCCAACAAGTCGGATGCTCCCTCACGAGTGCTTCACATTGATACCTCACTCGACACAATCGGACCATTAGGGGCCCACCTAGACCCCAAAACGTCCACCTCAGCGCTACTTGCTCAATGCGCATGTGCACAGCGACTTTTTTTTTAATCACCGTTTAACTTCTAAACCCCTCCCATCGTGTTCTACAGCTCGAGCCGAAGAAAACAAGATAGCAGAACCCATATCTCAAATGTCCAGGAGTGAGTTTTCTAGTGGGACCAACATTGTCCACTAAGCCAGTATATGGGCCTTACCAGGCCGACCTGAACTTTTCAAAAAAATTCTACCTGTGTAGATTTCTAGAAGTGTTCTACGTGGTGAGACGAAGAAAACAATATCCCGCAACCCATAGTAAAATCCACAAGAAAAAAAACGACCACCCCTATACCCCATACATGTACAGGCATTCCCCGTACAGATGCAAATGTGCGAATCAGGGGAGATATCACGGAATTTGGCCTACAGAGGGTTCGCTCAGTCAGAGTTGTCTCCCTTGCCTCCAGAAGGTAGCGCGATCGATGTCGTGATGTCAAAAGGGGAACCCCCACAGCAAGCGCGACCATTTTGTATGTTTATATTTTGCGGAGACATAATGTACACTAAACGCTCGATCCTGTGGTCGCACTGATCATAGACTGGTCATAGTAACATCGTACAACACCTATATGCTATGTTTATTACTAATAGTCTTATTTCCCATGGTTTCAGGGGGTTTTTTTTCGTGTCAATACGGACCGATCCGCGTGTATTGAGCTTTGTGGAGAAACTGAGGGTCCACCACTTGCCATTTATGCTGGGCATAGTCCTGGCGATATTGTCGGGGACCCTGTTTGAGAATGACGTGCGATACATATTGGGCCCTGTGCACGGTTATTAATATCCGGTAAGCGCATTTGACCAGGTAATGACCTTTGTGACGTCACACGAGCAGCACGCAGACAAAAACGGATTCACGGAGAATGACGTGAGTAGTATAGAAAAGACGGATAGACTCGTATTGACCTGGCGTAAGAATCTGGCGTAGAGTGCATTATAGTCCATGCAAAGGTGTGCGCCGTCTAAAAAAAAACGCCGTCTCAAAGAATTAGTGTTTCTTGTAGTATGACGTCACGTGATGGGCAAGGACATGCATTCTTCCGCGGTGATGCGGTCTGGTGGTGATGCGGTCGCTGGAAAAAGCTTCCGCGGAGAAAAAGTAATCCCCAGACTTCAAATACGCTGCCTGGTCCGATTGGGTCGAGTGAGGTATCAAAGTGAAGGATTCGTGAAGGGGCATCCAGTCATGGGTGGGTGCATGTAAAATTAGGATTTTTTTCCCGAAAATATAAAAAGCGGAACACGGACTTTACCCCTAAAATAGGGAAAAACACCTATCAACCCTAGCCAAAAGGGCTAATATCGGTCCCCGGGATTATAGGGATCTGCCTATCAAGTCAATGGGGTGGGTGCATGTAAAATTAGGATTTTTTCCCAAAAATATAAAAAGCGGAACACGGACTTTACCTCTAAAATTGGGGAAAACCCCTATCAACTTTAGCCAAAAGGGCTAATATCGGTCCCCGGGCTTATCGGGGCCTGCCTATCAAGTCAATGGGGTGGGTGCATGTAAAATTAGGATTTTTTTCCGAAAATATAAAAAGCGGAACACGGACTTTACCCCTAAAATAGGGGAAAACCCCTATCAACTCTAGCCAAAAGGGCTAATATCGGTCCCCGGGCTTATAGGGGCCTGCCTATAAAGTCAGTGGGGTGGGTGCATGTAAAATTAGGATTATTTTCCGAAAATATAAAAAGCGGAACACGGACTTTACCCCTACAATAGGAGTCTGTATTATACAATATAAGGGAAAATGGCTGTATGGGGATGGTCATTTTTCTTTTTGCATTTTACTATAGGTTGTGGGGTCTTGTTTTTCACGTCTCGCCACGAAAAACACGACGGGCGGGGACCTGGAGCTAATCGGTGAATTTTTTCGAAAAGTCACGGAGGTCTGGATGTAGGCCCATATAGCTCCATACTGGCTATGGGAGGGATAGGTCCATCCTGGGAAATTCACACACGTTCATTGTGATATGGGTTGTTTGGTCTTGTTTTTCACGTCTCGTCATTTAGAACACGATGGGAAGGGTCCCGGAGCGAAACGGTGAAATTTTTGGAAAAAGTTCACCGAGGCCTGGGTAGGCCCAATATAGTTCCATACTGGCTATGGAGGTATAGGTCCATCCTGGAAACTTCACACACGTTCATTGTGATATGGGTTGTTTGATCTTGTTTTCACGTCTCGTCATTTAGAACATGGTGGGGAGGGTCCCGGAGCGAAACGGTGAAATTTTTGGAAAAAGTTCACCGAGGCCTGGGTAGGTCCATATAGCCCCATGCTGTCTATGGAGGTATAGGTCCATACTGGGTGAACGTTTTGGGGTCTAGATGAGCCCCTAATGATCCTATGGTGTCGTATGAGGTCTTATTTTGAAGCTCTCGTGGAGGAGCATCCGACTGGACTAATAGTTCGTCCGTTTTCAATAGTCTGCGCATGCGCAGTCTGGCCGTAGTATAGAAAGCAGGCATTTTGGGGGGTATGTGGGGGTGTGTTTGGGGTAGAGATGGACCGCTATGGGTCCGAATGGGTCGTGCAATGTGTCAAAGTGAAGCTTGTGCGGGGTATAGTCAAAATGGCGTATTTTCAAGTGGAAGTCGCGTCAATCTGCGCATGCGCAGTTCGTTGTAGTAAGTAAAGTGGCCATTTTGGGGCAGTGCAGGAAGGTATTTGGTGTAGAGATGGACCATCCTTGGTCCGAATGCGTCCTGGGAGGTGTCATGTTGTAGTTCTCGGGGGGTAGACCCCGATTTGAGGGATGTTCACGTCATCTGTGACGTCATCAGTAGGAGTAGTAGCCAAAGTGGACATTTTGGGGCAGTGAAAGATGGTATTTGGTGTAGACATGGCCTATTCTTGGTCCGAATGGGTCGTCGGAGGTGTCATTTTGTAACCCCGATTTGAGGGATGTTCACGTCATCTGTGACGTCATCAGTACGAGTAGTAGCGAAAGTGGACATTTTGGGGCAGTGAAAGAAGGTATTTGGTGTAGAGATGGACCACTATTGGTCCGAATGTGTCCTGTGGGTTGTCATCTTGTAGTTCTCGGGGTGTAGACACCATTTGAGGGATGCGCACAGCATCTGTGACGTCATCGGTGAGCAGATGTGCAGACCACGATTTGATGGATGTTCACGTCATCTGTGATGTCATTGGTGACGTCATCAGTAGGAGTAGTAGCCAAAATGGGCATTTTGGGGCAGTGAAAGAATGTATTTGGTGTAGAGATGGACCATCCTTGGTCCGAATGAGTCGTGGGAAGTGTCATCTTGCTGTTCTCGGGGTGTAGACACCATTTGAGGGATGCGCCCAGCATCTGTGACGTCATCGGTGACGTCATCAGTACGAGTAGTAGCGAAAGAACATGTTTTAGAATTGGCTCAGTGCCAATTTTTTCCCACGATTTGCGGGATGTCCACAGCATTTATGACGTCATTGGTGACGTCATCAGTACGAGTAGTAGCCAAAGAGATGGATCATCCATATCTGTCATGCATTATATCATATATTTGCTGTGGCGTCATCGGTGACGTCATCAATACGAGTAGTAGCGAAAGTACATGGTGTAGACCACGACTTGAGTGATTTCCTTGTCACTGTGACGTCATTGGTGACGTCATCAGTACGAGTGGTAGCGAAATTTTGATTAGCCGTCCAATACATATGGAATGGTGAGGGACACGAGTTAATCTCTAGATGTACAGACACCACCATACACCAATAATACCACCACACACACACACTACCACACACCACCACTACCGCTCGTCAACGCCCGGTGGTGGTGGTGGTAGCTCCCGTGGGTCGGAGCTCCGCTGTATTATACAATCGGATAGCGGTTGTCTTGAATAACAACAAGTTCAGCAATGTCCATACAGTTTATTATCCCCGATGTTACATCATACCCAGGCTGGGGGAGCCGCCCTGGGTAGGTTTGGTATGTTTACAACACAACAAATTGAAATATCAAACACCATGTTTTATTATTTAACGCACCGTCACATTAGTTACAAGTGTTTACTGAGCTCTATTCAACGAACAACATGTAGACATGTAGAGTATGTACGGCATGTTATGGTATTCATCAGTGCATGGGGGAAGCATTCAGCCGATGGGGTGGTCGGTCAGCTTGGTAACGAAAAACGTGACATTGGTCATCCTCTCCATTGTCCACTAGGTGTTGGGACGTTGTTGTTGGGCCCATTCCAAGGCATCCACGGTGTTCAGTTTCTCCAGCATCGTCTCTAGCGACGCCCTATCCGTGATGGTAAACGGTTGGTCAAAAGTATCGAACTTGGTCTGTCACCTTATGTTGCAGCACATAACCAAACGCCAGATTTAATTTGAAGGACGTAGCTTGCTCATTGAAGATGGCTTCCACGTAGCTGCGTAAACGGGCGAGGTCGGTCAGTCGGAAATTGTAGATATCTTGAATAGGGCGATGACGGTGGAAACAGTGCCGTATCATGGGCCAATGGCGCCGATATATGTCACTCACTGGATGGTCTTCGTGTAACAGATCGCCAGGGGCATTTATGGGTTCATCCGCGAAGTGTACTTTGCTCCCCACGTCAAAATCGGACCCAATGTCTTGTCGTCGGAATTTGACTGTTGAATTAGAGCGACATCATCATCATCGGCCCTCGTGCGGTAGGTGGGAGTTCCCGCTGTCTCGATACTGTTGTCTACGGGCTCCTCTACCTGCAAACGTGGCTGCGGATCAGTGTGTTGTGTACGTTCGTGTCGCAGCAACAGACTGGGCAGTTTGAAAAGCCGACCACATTCATCAGATAGATGCTTGGGTTCCCCATGCACTGTCCGTTCGTGACACCGTAGACTGTCCAGGCGAATAAATAGTTTCCCACACCTCGTGCAGCTATACCGGGTGGTTCCGTCGTGATTGGTGGTCTCATGGCGGCGCAAGTCGTGTACTCGAGTAAACGATTTGGAGCACGTAGTATAAGTGAACATTTTGGTGATTGACAGAGTGTCTGATGAAACCGCCAGGCCGCTTCCCTATAGTACGCTAGCTGGTGATCTATTTTTAGCACACTCAATTCAAGTACCTCCAAGTCGAGGACCGAGATGTACTGGTGTACGACTGAGCCACATTGCGTACGTGTGTGTGTTTGTGTTTGAGTCCAACCCTGCACCATGTCGAGTTACGTCCTCTCCGAAAACGTCCTCTCATCGCATCAATGTACTCAGACCCATTCAATATAAACACAACCAAGAGACATCAACAACAACAGGCACATTGCGTAATACACGTTTTATTATCCTCACACCACCACCACCACCACCTAGCGTTGCCGCCGTCAACGATCAGCGTGTAGACATATAGAGTATGTACGGCATGTTATGGTATTCTTCAGTGCATGGGTGAAGCATTCAGCCGATGGTGTAGTCGGTCAGCTTGGTAAAGAAAAACGTGACATTGGTCATCCTCTCTACGACCCACTGGGTGTTGGGGCGTTGTTGTTGGGCCCATTCCAAGGGATCCACGGTGTCCAGTTTCTCCAACATCGTCTCTAGCGACGCCCTATCGGTGATGGTAAACGATTGGTCGGGTTAAAGTATCGGACTTGGTCTGCCTCCTTATGCTGCAGCACATAACCAAACGCCAGATTCAACTTGAAGGTCGTAGTTTGGTCGTTGAAGATGGATTCCTCGTAGCTGCGTAGAGGAGCGAGGTCGGTCAGTCGGAAATTGTAGATATCTTGAATAGGGCGATGACGGTGGAAACAGTGTCGGATCATGGGCCAATGGCGCCGATAGATGTCACTCACTGGATGATCGTCGTGTAACAGATCGCTAGGAACATTTATGGGTTCGTCACCGAAGTTTACTTTGCTCTCTACGTCGTACAAAATCTGGCTCAAGGTCTTGTCGTCGGAATTTGACTGTTGAATTAGGGCCACATCATCATCATCGGCCCTCGTGCGATGGGTGGGAGTTCCCTCTGTCTCGATACTGGTTCCTACGGGCTTCTCTACCAGCAAACGTGGCTGCAGAACAGGGTGTCGTGTGCTTTGGTGTCGCAGCAACTGACTGGTCAGTTTGAGAAGCCGACCACATGTTTCGCATGGACGCTTGGGTGGCCCATGAATTGAACGTTTATGGCGTTGTAAATGATCCGGGCGCTGAAACGACAGTGTACGTATCGTACAGCTATACCGGGCGGTTCCGTCGTGCTTGGTAGTCTCATGGCGGCGCAAATCGTGCAGACGAGTGAATGATTTGGAGCACGTAGTACAAGAGAACATCTTGGTGGTTGACAGAGTATCTGATGAAACGGCCAGGCCGCTTCCATTTTATAGCACGCTAGCTGGTGATCTATTTTTAGCACACTCAGTTCAACTACTCCCAAGTCGAAGCCCAAGATGTACTGGTGTACAACTGATCCGCGTTGCGCGCGCGCGTGTGTATGTATGTGTGGGCAGTGGATTTTACATCCGGCACCTTGTCAACATCCGGGTTTTCTAGTGGGGTTTTCCCCTCGTTCCCCCGTCTTCCATTCGGGTACTGTGGTTTTACATCCGGGTCCGCATCTTACCTCCTGGTTTTTCCATGTTTACTGTCACGTGTCCAGAACCGGAAGTTGTTACAAGACAGGTGGCGCCCCGATATTGCGTTTTATATACTACTTGCATGGATCTTTCTCAAATTTGGTACACAGATTCCCCTTGTGGTCTAGTTGTGCAAGATACCTTTTTCGGTCCGATTCGATAGTCCAATATGGTGACCAGGCGGCCATCTTGGATTTCCCAATGAAACTTTGTTATCGTGATTTCTCAGGAAGTATTGCATGGATCTTTCTCAAATTTGGTACACAAGTTCCCCTGATAGTCTAGTTGTGCAAGATATCTTTTTGGTCCGATTCGAAAATCCAAGTTACGCTTCGGAATTTGACTGTTGAATTAGGGCGACATCATCATCATCGGCCCTCGTGCGATGGGTGGGAGTTCCCTCTGTCTCGATACTGGTGCCTACGGGCTTCTCTACCAGCAAACGTGGCTGCGGAACAGGGTGTCGTGTGCGTTGGTGTCGCAGCAACTGACCGGTCAGTTTGAGAAGCCGACCACATTTTTCGCATGGACGCTTGGGTGGCCCATGAATTGAACGTTTATGGCGCTGTAAATGATCCGCGCGCTGAAACGACAGTGTGCATATCGCACAGCTATACCGGGCGGTTCCGTCGTGCTTGGTAGCCTCGTGGCGGCGCAAGTCGTGCAAACGAGTGAATGATTTGGAGAGCGTAGTACAAGTGAACATCTTGGTGGTTGACAGAGTATCTGATGAAACGGCCAGGCCGCTTCCCTTTTATAGCACGCTAGCTGGTGATCTATTTTTAGCACACTCAGTTCAATTACTCTCAAGTCGAGGCCCAAGATGTACTGGTGTACAACTGAACCGTGTTGGACGCGCTCGTGTGTATGTATGTGTGGGCTGGGGATTTGACATCCGGGAGCTTGTCAACATCCGGGTTTTCCAGTGGGTTTTTTCCCCACGTTCCCCCGTCTTCCATACGGGTACTGTGGATTTACATCCGGGTCCGCATCTTACCTCCGGAATTTCCCATGTTTACTGTCACGTGTCCGGGACCGGAAGTTGTTACAAAACAGGTGGCGCCCCGATATTGACCTACTACTTCCGACAACGGGCGCCACCTGTGTTGTAGCAACTTCCGGTTCCGGACACGTGACAGTAAACATGAAAAAACCCGGAGGTAAGATGCGGACCCGGATGTAAAACCACAGTAGCCGTATGGAAGACGGGGGAACGAGGGGAAAAACTCACTGGAAAACCCGGATGTTGACAAGGTCCCGGATGTAAAATCCACTGCCCACACATACATACACACGCGCGCGCGCAACGCGGTTCAGTTGTACACCAGTACATCTTGGGACTCGACTCGGGAGTAGTAGAACTGAGTGTGCTAAAAATAGATCACCAGCTAGCGTGCTATAAAGGGAAGCGGCCTGGCCGTTTCATCAGATACTCTGTCAACCACCAAGATGTTCACTTGTACTACGTGCTCCAAATCATTCACTCGTCTGCACGATTTGCGCCGCCATGAGACTACCAAGCACGACGGAGCCGCCCGGTATAGCTGTAAGATATGTACACTGTCGTTTCAGCGCCCGGATCATTCATAGCGCCATAAACGTTCAATTCATGGGCCACCCAAGCGTCCACGCGAAAAACATGGTCGGCTTTTCAAACTGACCAGCCAGTTGCTGCGACACCAACGCACACGAAACCGTGTTCCGCAGTCACGTTTGCTGGTAGGCACCAGTATCGAGACAGAGAGAACTCCCACCCATCGCATGAGGGCCGATGATGATGATGTCGACCTAATTCAACAGTCAAATTCCGAAGCGTAACTTGGATTTGCGAATCGGACCAAAAAGGTATCTTGCACAACTAGACTACAAGGGGAACCTGTGTACCAAATTTGAGAAAGATCCATGCAGTACTTCACGAGAAATCACGATAACACAGTTTCATGGGGAAATTCAAGATGGCCGTCTGGTGACCATATTGGACTTTCGAATCGGACCGAAAAAGGTATCTTGCACAACTAGACCACAAGGGAAATCTGTGTACCAAATTTAAGAAAGATCCATGAAAGTAGTATATAAAGCGCAATATCGGGGCGCCACCTGTCTTGTAACAACTTCCGGTTCCGAACATGCGGCAGTAAACATCGAAAAACCCGGATGTAAGATGCGGACCCGGATGTAAAACCACAGTACCCGTATGGCAGACGGGGGAACGAGGGGGGAACCCACTGCAAAACCCGGATGTTGACAAGGGGCCGGATGTAAAATCCACTGCCCACGCATACATACACACGCGCGCGCGCAGCGCTGTTCAGTTGTACACCAGTACATCTTGGGCTTCGACTTGGGAGTAGTTGAACTGAGTGTGCTAAAAATAGATCACCAGCTAGCGTGCTATAAAATGGAAGCGGCCTGGCCGTTTCATCAGATACTCTGTCAACCACCAAGATGTTCTCTTGTACTACGTGCTCCAAATCATTCACTCGTCTGCACGATTTGCGCCGCCATGAGACTACCAAGCACGACGGAAACGCCCGGTATAGCTGTACGATATGTACACTGTCGTTTCAGCGCCCGGGTCATTTACAGCGCCATAGACGTTCAATTCATGGGCCACCCAAGCGTTCATGCGAAAAATGTGGTCGGCTTTTCAAACTGACCAGTCAGTTGCTGCGACACCAAAGCACACGACACCCTGTTCCGCAGCCAGGTTTGCTGGTAGAGAAGCCCATAGGCACCAGTATCGAGACAGAGGGAACTCCCACCCATCGCACGCGGGCCCATGATGATGATGTAGCCCTAATTCAACAGTCATATTCCGACGACAAGACCTTGAGCCAGATTTTGTACGACGTAGAGAGCAAAGTAAACTTCGGTGACGAACCCATAAATGTTTCTAGCGATCTGTTACACGACGATCATCCAGTGAGTGACATCTATCGGCGACATTGGCCCATAATCCGGCACTGTTTCCACCGTCATCGCCCTAATCAAGATATCTACAATTTCTGACTGACCGACCTCGCCCGTTTACGCAGCTACGTGGAAGCTATCTTCAATGACCAAGCTACGTCCTTCAAATTAAATCGGCCGTTTGGTTATGTGCTGCAGCATAAGGTGACAGACCAAGTCCGATATTTTTACCCGAGCAGTAACATCCGGGTATTTGACCAACCGTTTACCATCACGGATAGGGCGTCGCTAGAGACGATGCTGGAGAAACTGGACACCGTGGATGACTTGGAATGGGCCCAACAACAACATCCCAACACCAAGTGGACAGTGGAGAGGATGACCAATGTCACGTTTTTCGCTACCAAGCTGACCGACCACCCCATCGGCTGAATGCTTCACCCATGCACTGATGAATACCATAACATGCCGCACATACTCTATATGTCTACATGCTGATTGCTGAATAGAGCTCAGTAAACACTTGTACCTAATGTGACGGTGACGTGGTGTGTGTGGCAGTGTGTGTGTGTGTGTGTGGTGGTATTATTGGTGTGTGGTGGTGCCTGTACTTATTTAGATTAACTCGTGTCCCTCATCATTCCATATGTATTGGACGACTAATCAAAATTTCGCTACCACTCGTGCTGATGACGTCACCAATGACGTCACAGATGACAAGGAAATCACTTAAGTCTTGGTCTACACCATGTACTTTCGCTACTACTCGTACTGATGACGCCACCGATGACGTCACAGCAAAAATATGGTATAATGCATGACAGATATTGATGGTCCATCTCTACAACAAATACCTTCCTTCACTGCCCTAAAATGCCCACTTTGGCTACTTCTCGTACTGATGACGTCACCAATGACGTCACAAATGCTGTGAACATCCCGCAAATCGTGGGAAAAATTGGCACTGAGCCAATTATAAAACATGTTCTTTCTCTACTACTCGTACTGATTACGTCACCGATGACATCACAGATGACGTGAACATCCCTCAAATCGTGGCTGCAACCCCAGAACTAGAAGACGACACCACACAGGACGCATTCGGACCAATAGTGGTCCATCTCTACACCAAATACCTTCTTTCACTGCCCCAAAATGCCCACTTTCGCTACTACTCGTACTGATGACGTCACCGATGACGTCACAGATGACGTGAACATCCCTCAAATCCTTTGACGACCCATTCGGACCAAGAATGGGTCATGTCTACACCAAATACCTTCTTTCACTGCCCTAAAATGCCCACTTTGGCTACTACTCCTACTGATGACGTCACCGATGACTTCACAGATGACGTGACCATCCCTCAGATCGGGGTCTACACCCCGAGAACTACAACATGACACCTCTCAGGACGCATTCAGACCAAGGATGGTCCATCTGTACACCAAATATCTTCCTGCACTGCCCCAAAATGGCCACTTTACTTAATACTACCAACTGCGCATGCGCAGATTGACGCGACTTGCGCTTAAAAACACGCCATTTTGACTCTACCCCACACAAGCTTCACCTCGACACATTGCACGACCCATTCGGACCCATAGCGGTCCATCTCTACCCCAAACACACCCCCCACATACCCCCCAAAATGTCTGCTTTCTATACTACAGCCAGACTGAGCATGCGCAGAATATCGAAAACGGACGAACCATTAGACGGATCCAGTCGGATGCTCCTCCACGAGAGCTTCAAAATAAGACCTAATACGACACCATAGGGTCATTAGGGGCTCACCTAGACCCCAAAACGTTCACCCAGTATGGACCTACACCTCCATCGCTAGTATGGGGCTATATGGACCTACCCAGGCCTCGGTGAACTTTTTTCCAAAAATTTCACCGTTTCGCTCCGGGACCCTTCCCATCATGTTCTAAATGACGAGACGTGAAAAACGGGACCAAACAACCCATATCACAATGAACGTGTGTGAATTTCCGAGGATGGACCTATACCTTCATAGCCAGTATGGAACTATATGGGCCTACCCAGGCCTCGGTGAACTTTTTCCAAAAATTTCACCGTTTTGCTCCGGGACCCTTCCCATCGTGTTCTAAATGACGAGACATGAAAAACAAGTCCAAACAACCCATATCACAATGAACGTGTGTGAATTTCCCAGGATGGACCTTTCCCTCCCATAGCCAGTATGGAGCTATATGGGCCTACATGTATATAAAGACCTCCGTGACTTTTCGAAAAATTTCACCGATTAGCTCCAGGATCCGGCCCATCGTGTTTTTCGTGGCGAGACGTGAAAAACAAGACCCCACAACCCATAGTAAAATGCAAAAAACAATGACCATCCCCATACCCCATACAGGCATTTTCCCTTATATTGTATAATACAGACCCCTATTGTAGGGGTAAAGTCCGTGTTCCGCTTTTTATATTTTTGGGAAAAAAATCCTAACTTTACATGCACCCACCCCATTAACTTGATAGGCAGGTCCCGATAAGCTCGGGGATCGATAGTAGCCCTTTTGGCTAGAGTTGATAGGGGTTTTCCCCTATTTTAGGGGTAAAGTCCGTGTTCCGCTTTTTATCTTTTCGGAAAAAAAATCCTAATTTTACATGCACCCACCCCATTGACTTGATAGGCAGGCCACGATAAGCCCGGGAACCGATATTAGCCCTTTTGGCTAGAGTTGATATGGGTTTTCCACTATTTTAGGGGTAAAGTCCATGTTCCGCTTTTTATATTTTCGGGAAAAGATCCTAATTTTACATGCACCCACCCCATTGACTTGATAGGCAGGTCCCAATAAGCCCGGGGACTGATAGTAACCCTTTTGGCTAGGGTTCATATGTGTTTTCCCCTATTTTAGGGGTAAAGTCCGTGTTCCGCTTTTTATATTTTCAGGAAAAAATCCTAATTTTACATGCGCCCACCCATGACTGGGTGCCCCTTCACAAATGCTTCACTTTGATATCTCACTCGACCCAATCGGACCATGCAGCGTATTTGAAGTCTGGGGACTACTTTTTCTCCGCGGAAGCTTTTTTCCGCGACCGCATCACCACCAGACCGCATCACCGCGGAAGGATACATGCCCTTGACCACCACGTGACGTCATACTACAAGATGCACTAATTCTTTGAGACGGCGTTTTTTTTATTGAGACGGCGCACACCTTTGCATGGACTATAATGCATTTGACCTCTACGCCAGATTCTTACGCCAGGTCAATACGAGTCTATCCGTCTTTTCTATACTACTGACGTGCGATACACATTGACCCTTGTGCACCATTATTAATATCCGAGGATAAGTGACCTTTGACCCCTGCGCTGCAACTTCCGGTCACCTGACCGAAAGCAGGGGTCAAAGGCCACTTCCGGTCACGTGACCGGAACCGGAAGTGCTGCGTCATGGGATAGAGTGCACTCAGAGTTCAAAGCTCAATACGGAGTCAAATGCTGTTATATTACTACTACCATATGCATTCGGAACTTGAAATATTGCTGATTAACTTTATTCCCCACATTGTGCGTGGTTGCCAGGCGAACACCATATAGGATGCTCGTCACCTACCGCAAAAGAGGGTATATATTCACAGTATGTTATTGTACACGCCAAAAACAAAAATGACAATGCGAAAGTTGTCGTTGGTTCTCCTTAAAAAGACTTCCGTACACTCAGTTCAGTGATCGAGTTACAAGTAAAATCTATTCATTTCATTTCCGTATTGTACTTGTTATTCTAGTGGTATTGCCCTGAATTAAACAAACTCACACCAAAACATATTTAGAGGTTTGGATGAAGACGGCCACGGCTTTATTGGCTAACTTACATGACATAGTGTACCAAATCCCAGTGGGCTTTTATATACTTTAAGTGCTGACCGTCGGCTATGTAATGACACATCAGCAACCTCCCAGTATGATACATGTTTTGTCTCATTAGACACCGTGGCACCCACGCTCCTTAACCCTAGGAGGTTCATGCGCGTCGCTAGGATTTTTCAAAGGGGGGTCGATTATCATAGCACTTTAGGCGAGGTTCCAGGGGCCGCCTAGGCCCCGGAAGCTCCGGGGTCCTAGATCGGCGGAGATGCGTTCTAAGCGTTTTCCCGGAATTAAATCTGAACGTAATGTATGCAGATTTAGGGTTATATTATACAGCTCTGGGACCTTAGATGGCCTGAGATGCATTCTGAGCTATTTCCAACAATTAAACTAACACGTCATTTGTCAAATATCGGTATTATATTTTATTCTGTTGTCATCTTGAAAACACAATAATAATGCTTTGGGCCGATATACCTCATAGGCTTACCCAGTGGCGTCGGAACGTAATTGAAAGTGGGGGACCACTATCACAGCCCAACAGTCGGGGGTCCAGGGGCCGCCTAGGCCCCGGAAGCTCCGGGGTCCTAGATTGCCGGAGATGCGTTTTGAACGTTTTTCCGGAAATAAAACTGATCATACTGCATGCACATTTATTATTCTATTTTCACGATTTTTTTTCGCAATTATAAGCATGCATCGATATTGAAAACATCGCACCTCATGCCTTCATCCATTTGACGTTTTAGTTATATTTAAAACATACAAAACGATGACTTATAGTTCTTGGGAGGGAAACCAATATGCCTACAGATACGATTCATTCACACAAAGATAAAACAAGGAAATCCTCACAGCCCAACAGGCGAGGGTCCACGAGCCGTTTAGGCCCCGGAAGCTCCGAAGTTCCAGATCTCCAGAGACGCGTTCTAAGAGTTTTCTCAGAAATAAATTCGAATGTAATGTATGCAGATTTATGGTTCTATTTTCACGTATGTTTCGCATTGATAAACACTCGTCGATATTGAAAAAAATCATACTTCATGCCTGAATCCATTTGACTTTTTAGTTATATTTATCACATAAAAAAAAACACATAAAAAACATCATGGAACATTAGAACCAATATGATAGCGATTCATTTACACAAAGCTAAAATGAGCGATCCTCACAGCCTGACAGGCGAGGGTCCAGGGGCCGCCTAGGCCCCGGAAGCTCCGGGGTCTGCGGTTGCCGGAGATGCGTTTTACCCGTTTTCTCGGAAACAAATCTGAACACAATGTATATAGATTTATGGTTCTATTTTCACATTTGTTTCGCATAAACCCGCATCGATATTGAAGAATATGCCGGACTCCATTTGACTTTCTGGTTTGACACAAACAAAACGGGCCTATAACACACAACTACACGTCCTGGCACTCTATCTGTAATTTTTATGTGGGGACATGGTCAGTTAGGGATGCTGAAAAGTGGGTAGCTAAAAGATATTCGGGCCCCGCTAAATCAAAAGTGGGGGGATGGGCGTTAAAATGATTAAAACTAAACATCATCATATCACTTTCCGATCGATGTCATTTCATGACTGTAAACATTAAATTTTTTCTGAAAATATCACAATAATATTGTGTAGAATATCAAACTGTGTATCATGGACTATATCTCGTGGCCATGGTGAAATACTGACTAGAAAAATGAAACTAATATCACTCATTAAAACGTGGCCATGGTAAAATACTGCCTAGAAAAAAAATTAAACTGATATATTTCCAGAAATGAAATATCGCGAATGTAGAATAGCACTCAGCAAAGCTTATACATATACAGCTTTCAGTTTATTGCCCGTTTTGCCACTTCGCCAACGGTAGACCGAGGCTACCGATGCTTCATTATCAAATCCACACGCATCGAGCAGAATGAAAAAAACACACGAGTTAGTGTTAATGATTAATTGAATAGTAAATTCGCCTGCTTTATCCGTCGAGGGTTCCCCTGCTGTATCCGTCGAGGGTGGAGTCTCATGGACAGAGCTACAGCTCTTTCATAATCCATTTTATGACCATAAAACGGAAAGTCGTGGTAAACCCATTGTTGAGCGAACTGACGCGTCACTATTGGAACGGAGCATGCTTACGAGCCTGGAGACGGACATTTTTTATTTCTTTCTTATTTCATCGAGTGGACAGCCACATAACCCGTTACCGGATGCCTCGCGGGAATTTGTCAAGGTGGCACTCACCCACTCATGAAACACATCGAGTGAAGATCACACATCACGTAGACTGCACGTCCCTCGGCAAACACATCGATTGGACAGCCACATAAACGGAAGCCCCGCGGGAATTCGTCGAGGTGGCACCCATCGAATGAGTTATATCTCATATACAAACTTTCCTAACTGAAACCCCTATCTGCCCGCCAGAATTCCGCCGCGTACAGTAAAACATACATGACGAAACCGATAAGAAAGCCGTGCCATTGGTGCACACATAACTGTTCAATGTTACAAATGTATTTGTCATGTTGATATACATGTACTATTGTTATACCATTAGAGTTACCCGCCCTTAAGTATGCTCTCCTGTCACGCCGGTACACGTGGGACTGTGCGGGCAGGAAATAAACGTCTGCTACTTGCCCTGTAACTAAAGTGTTGCGTTGTTTCACACTCTCGTGTAGATATTACAATTGGCGACGAGTTGGACCCATTTTATTGTGTGTTACAACCGTAAACTTCGTCATGAGTCATCTGGGAGTCCTCCACGAGTTTGAAGACGGCGAAAACTGGATAGATTTCGTCGAGAGACTTGATCAATATTTGCTTGCAAATGAGATCACAGATGCAGACAAAAAGCGCGCCATCTTGTTGACAGTATGTGGATCTGCGACCTATCGGTTGATCAAGAACTTGTTGGCACCAGAGAAACCGACAACCAAGTCGTACGCAGAGTTGGCGGAGCTGGTTAAAAACCATCAACAACCCAAAGCGAGCATAATCGTGAGTAGATTTAAATTTCACACTCATTTTCGTGAAACAGAACAGTCCATTGCTGATTTCATGGCGGACTTGAGGAAATTGGCTGAACCATGTGAATTTTCGGATTTCCTTGGAGAGATGCTACGCGATAGGTTCGTCATCGGCATTAATGATGACCGAATCCAGCGACGACTTTTGTCAGAAACAGACATTGATTACAAGAGAGCAGTAGAAATAGCCCAGTCAATGAAAACTGCAGAATTAAATTTGCTCGAACAGTCGAACAGTTCGAAAGCAGGTCAAGTACACCAGGTTGAGACGAATTCACAGGGCGTACACCAGGTTGAGGCTAACGCAAATGGGGCAAGACAAACAGTTTTCCCCCCGAACAGAAACCAGGAAAATTCTGGCTATGCATGTCATCGATGTGGTGGCATAAATCACTCAGCCTGGGAGTGTAAATTCAAAAGTGCGACCTGCCACAAATGTCATGGAAAAGGTCATTTGCAGAGATTTTGTAGGGTTAAGGAAAAAGGCAGAAGGGACTTCCGTAGACAAAAACAGAAGGCCAATAGGGTAACAGAATCTTCTGGCGATGAGTCAGATGACACGTACAGTTTGTTCTATAAGTCGTCGACATCCAGCACAAAGCCAATCACTGTGAATGTGGAAATAGAAGGCATATCGGTCGACATGGAACTTGACACTGGTGCTAGCATGTCTTTGATTAGTGAAAAGACTTTCAATGAGTTGCCATGGAGTGGCAGTAAGCCAGTATTGTCCCCATCTGGCACAGTGCTCCGCACATACACGGGTGAAGCGGTTAACATCTGTGGACAGACAGAGGTTAATGTGAAGTATGGAAACGCAGTCAAAAGTCTTCCAAATTTTACTAGTTGTGGCTGGAAAAGGTCCTACGTTACTCGGGCGAGCATGGCTCAGTGAGTTACAATTGGATTGGCAGGAAGTGAAACGTGTATCGAACTGGCTGCCTGATATGGCTAAAACCAAATATCCAGAGGTTTTCAGCAGTGGTTTGGGAACATACACGGGCCCCAAGGCAAAGATTTATGTGGATCCGAACGCAAAGCCGATCTATCATAAAGCTCGATCAGTGCCGTACATGCTCAAAGAGAAGATCGATGCTGAGCTAGATCGATTACAGCGAGAAGGGGTAATTTCTCCTGTTGAGCATAGTGAGTGGGCGTGTCCGATAGTGCCTGTTGTGAAAGCTGATGGTGAAAACATCAGAATCTGTGGTGATTATAAACTCACTGTAAACAAAGTTTCATCTCTTGATCGTTACCCTGTGCCGAAAGTGGATGATGTGATTGCCTCCCTTGCTGGGGGTACTGTTTTCGCGAAGTTAGACATGTCAAATGCCTATCAACAGATGGAACTTGATGAAGATTCCAAGAAGTATACCTGCATAAACACTCACAGAGGTTTGTTCGTTTACAACCGGGTTCCATATGGGGTAAAATCTGCTCCAGGTATTTTCCAACGGCGAATGGAAAATTTGCTGAAGGGTATCCCCCACACAGGGGTATTCATTGATGACATTCTGGTGACGGGGTCCACCGAAGCTGAGTATCGCTCAAACTTGGGTGAAGTTTTGAAGAGACTGAGTGAAAGTGGACTAAAACTGAAACTGTCTAAATGTGTGTTTGGAGTGCCAGAAGTTATCTACTTAGGTAGAAGAATAAATGCAAAAGGAATCAGTCCTACTGAAGAAAAAGTTAAGGCTGTTAAGAATGCCCCCACTCCCACAAATCTCACCCAACTGAGATCTTTCCTTGGTATGCTTAACCACTACTCACCATAGTAGTAGGAAGCAAGCATTAAGTAGCGTCAGCTCGTCACTGCGCATGCGCAGAATTTATTTTGTGGGCGTGTCTGTGTGTGTGCGCATGCGTGAGTCTATGCAAATGAGTTTTATGCAAATGAGGTCATTGGGTTCATTGGGTATATTCAAGATGGCGGCTTGTTTTAGTATGGTGGGGGTGGTCGGATTCAAGATGGCGGCTTTTTTTTGTAGGTTGGGGGTGGTCGTATTCAAGATGGCGGCTTGTTTTAGTATGGTGTGGATGGTCGGATTCAAGATGGCGGCTTGTTTTTGTATGGGTGGGGTGGTCGTGTTCAAGATGGCGGCTTGTTTTGTGTGTGTTATGGGTTTTCCCCAGCCCTCATTTGCATATGTTCAAGATGGCGGCTTGTTTTTGTATGGGTGGGGTGGTCGTGTTCAAGATGGCGGTTTGTTGGTGTGTGTAATGGGTTTTTCCCCCGCCCTCATTTGCATATGTGTTTCAAGATGGTGGCTTGTTTTTGTGGGGTGGGGGTGGTCGGTTTCAAGATGGCGGCCCATGTGACTTTCCCGATCCCCAGCCTGTCACTTTCTCGATCCCCAGCAGCCCTCCTCATTTGCATATGTTCAAGATGGCGGCTTGTTGGTGTGGGTTGGGGGTGGTCGTGTTCAAGATGGCGGCTTGTTTTTGTAGGGTAGGGGTGGTCGTATTCAAGATGGCGGCTTGTTTTTGTAGGGTAGGGGTGGTCGGTTTCAAGATGGCGGCTTGTTTTTGTAGGTTAGGGGTGGTCGTTTTCAAGATGGCGGCTTGTTTTTGTAGGTTAGGGGTGGTCGTATTCAAGATGGCGGCTTGTTGGTGTGTGTGTGATGGGTTTTTCCCCAGCCCTCATTTGCATATGTTCAAGATGGCGGCTTGTTTTTGTATGTTAGGGGTGGTCGGTTTCAAGATGGCGGCTTGTTGGTGTGTGTAATGGGTTTTCCCCAGCCCCCTCATTTGCATATGTTCAAGATGGCGGCTTGTTTTTGTAGGGTGGGGGTGGTCGGTTTCAAGATGGTGGCCCATGTGACTTTCGCGATGCCCAGCATGTCACTTTCCCCTATCCTAATCACCCCTCATTTGCATATGTTCAAGATGGCGGCTTTTTTTTTTTTTTGTATGTTAGGGGTGGTCGTTTTCAAGATGGCGGCTTGTTTTTTGTAGGGTGGGGGTGGTCGTTTTCAAGATGGCGGTCTGTTGTCCACTGAAAATATGCAAATGAGGTGAATGGGCTATAAAAGGAGTTCATTTTTAGGGAAAGGGGTGTATTCTTTCAAGATGGCGACTTGTTTGTGTATGTTAGGGTGGTCGTTTTCAAGATGGCGACCTGTTGTCCGCTGAAAATATGCAAATGAGGTCAATGGGCTATAAAAGGAGTTCATTTTTAGGGCAAGAGGTGTATTCAATTTGACTTACCTGACCTGTCTTCCAGCCAGCCTGCCTGCATTTCTGCCTTGCTTGCCTATCCGTTTGTATGAGACGAAAAGCATGAGACGTGGAGAAGATTTTCCCTTGGACCCAGCAGCACCTCCGGTTGAAGTCTTGCCTGAAGATGCACGTGTCAGGGTCATTTATCAACGACACTGGGCTACCATACGCCATTGTTTTCATCGTGATCGTCGTCTTTTGGACTTATACAATTTTCGGCTGGAGGACCTCACGTATCTCACTACATATGCCGAGAACATTTTCAAAGATCAGGTGACAGCTTATAAGTTGAATGTCACATTTGGGTATATCTTACGGCACAAAGAGACGGACCAACTGCGGTATTTCTATCCCAGCAATAATACCTATGTGTTTGATCAGCCGTTCACCGTGACGAATGCGATTTCTCTGGAGCCACTCATCGATCAATTGACTACGTTGGATCCATTGGAATGGGCTCGGTTGCATCGCCCCAATACCCAATGGCTTGTGGAAATGGTCACTAACGTTACATTTTTCGTTACGAAAATGCGAGATCACCCGATCGGTGCTCCTGTACAACTTCCCCCGTGGTTGCTTCGTCGAAAAGGCCTGTATGCATTAACAGCAGGAAAAAGGGGGCCCTACAAAGACCGGAAATGTCTGTTTCGGTGTTTGGCCGTGCATCTGGACGAGTGTGACCCCCAGGCTTGTGACACAGTGGCCGGTGGCTATTGGGAAGAGTATTTAGAGCAGCACGACATGGATAAGCGGCACTTCCGTGGAGTCCCCTTCAAGCATTTGGATGATGTGGAAACATTGTTTGATATTAATATCTTTGTTTATCGATTACGAAGGGAGGAGGACCATACCTATGTGGTTGAATTGGTTCGGCCATCCACAGAACGGTATGCTGCTACGATGAAAGTGAATGTGTTCGATGACAATGGCGTGAGTCATTTTTCGCTCATTACCAATATGAGCCTGTACGCTCAGTCTTTCAGTTGTGCCCAATGCCATCGTGTGTTTAAACAGTCTTACAACTTACATCGCCACGAGAAAATCTGTGACAACAGTGTCAAGCGAGTCTATCCGGGTGGAATGTATCATAATACACCTACTATTTTCCAGGAACCGACCGATGATCCGAGTTACGGGTACAATATGAGGCGGAACGGGACCAGTGGCTACCCCGACGCCATCACTACACCTACGACAAGCGGACACCCGGGCTCTTCAAGCTGGAGTGGAGCGGAGATGCTATGATTGCGCTCTCCTCCAACACCTACTACTGTTACGGAGGAGATGGAGGAGAGGATAAGTTTAGCTGTAAAGGAGTGAGCCGGCGCGATTCCAACATCGACAAAGCGCTCTACCTGGGTGTATTGCAAAGCCAGGCCAGTGCGAGTGGCACTAATCGGGGATTCTGGGTCGTTGACCACCAGATGCGGACCTATATCCAGCAAAGAGACGCCTTT
Organism: Hanleya hanleyi; assembly: GCA_036873755.1. Taxonomy (NCBI): domain Eukaryota; kingdom Metazoa; phylum Mollusca; class Polyplacophora; order Lepidopleurida; family Hanleyidae; genus Hanleya; species Hanleya hanleyi. Next base: position 29,695 of record JAVTVY010014507.1, on the reverse strand, counting down.
ACTTTCTTTTATCCCAAACGAAAAGTATTGACCGACGGTGTGAGCACTACCTACTTGGACTTGTAAAATGTGGAACATTAACTGTGGATACACGAGTTATAAAACTGTAAAAGTCAGGATGGCCGAGTGGTCTAAGGCGCCAGTCCTAAGTGCTGGTCGGTGAAACCCGTCGTAGGTTCGAATCCTACTCCTGGCAAACTTTTTTTTTTTGTACCTTAATCACTACTACTACTATGTGTACATATCCCTACTATTTGTACCCTGTATTCTATTTTGTATAGAGTAACTTATTCTTGTTGACTTAAATAAAGAGAGAAAAAGTCAAATCATTTTTGTTGTGTTTTTTTTCATCAATTTATTCAACAATGAACGTCAGAACAACAACGTCATAACAATATAATGTGATAATAATAATAGTGCTCTGCGCGCGCGCGCAGTACATTTTTAAGTTAACCAGAGAAATGGAGCATGCACATTAAAACGAGAGGCCGTCCAGTCATAGACGAGGACATCCCGGTCTTCGGCTTGACAATAATCATCAAACATATGTACAATGGTTGACATAGAATGTCCTCTACTCCGGTGAGTGAGATAAAACACACAGTACTGTCCGCACACACTACTCAAGGGTCCTTGTAATCTTTGCGTATTCCAACGCCACTCTGTCGTGGAGACGTCCATGAATTTCACCAAATCGGCATGGAGGGGTGCAAGTCCGTAGGAATCAAAGTATTCGCCTTGACCTTGGGTGTCCACGTACACCGCTATCCAATGTTCACCGGGTCGACTCTTCGTGTCTGTATTTAGGATGTAAGCTGCTGGAGTGGTGGAGTGGGTGGGAAACACATTGCGTGGAAACACACCTCGAAAGGGGATCTTGGCATCTCGCTGGAGTATGTCCATCAGCTGTTCTGTATCCATGTTTAGCTGGAGAAGTCACACAGCACGTTTCTTTGCTCATCCACGCTGATGACGTTGTCAAACTCGGCGTAGCAAATCACGTTAATGGTGCTGGGTAGAGGGAAGGCGAAACGCAGTTCCAACCGTAGGTTTCCTTTCTTCAGTAAAGCCAGTTGATGATCGTGTTCCAAGGTAGGGGTGAGGTCAAAGGCGAACAATGTGTACCCATTGCTAAAGTCTTTTCGACTGATGGTATTGCCTTCGTCCTGGTTGTTTTGTCCTGTGGCTGTAAACAGGTTCAGGTAGGTCCGCACATAGTTTCCCTTAGTAAAGTCCGGTTGTAAGGGTCGAGCTGGAATTTGATGGCCGGCCACGTGCAGTGCCACAAAGTTGATGTTGAAATGATCAAATTTGAACGGATTCTCAGCCCAATTTCCATTGAATGTGGTGTTGGTCACACATCCCAGGGTAAGACGTTTAGGCAGATCTCCTAGAAATAAATTCTCTCTGTTGGCCATCATCGTACCTGCGGGCACAGAGAACACCTTGGTCTGTACGCGTCGGATGGGATACAGGGCTGGTTTTTTCGCTAAGGCTTGCATGTGACTCAGCAACACCCCCTGTTGCAAATCTACCGTACGGACAAACAGGGCTGCATCTTCAATGATGATGTTGTAATCGATAGCTTCATCCCCATCGGCCATTAAGGCGAACATAGGTGAGGAACGGATCAACTTGATCTTGATGGATACACCGTTCATCATGTAGCGGTCTTGCAGGAACAGATCGGCGTGCAGTCGTCCCATCATATCGATGGACTTGCTTTGTCTTGCTAATTTTTTGCGTCTGGCGTACCCATTATTGCCAGGGAGTAGCATGTTCTGGTTTCCGGGTGTATCCCTGTAGTACAGCGCAGCTTGTAAGTGTGATAGTTTGGCATCACTACCGTACGACAACAGCGTCTCCAGGTAGGCTCGATACGCATACGTATTGGTGGACGTACTGATGAGTCTATCGTTCAGACTGATATCCACCTGTTGGAACAGGGAGTGCAGCCAAAGATTCACCGGGGCTACATTCGCAGTGACCGCTATGTCCGTCCCGTCCTTGTTCGTTATTTTAGCTTTCACGTACAAGTAGGTGTGGGCTAAATCCAGGTAGGCCGTATCTTTGTTTTCAATGGTAAATTCTACGGGACCCACGCCCGTCAGGCTAGCCAGGGGTCGATGTTCTACCCAACGTCCTTCGGTTACACTGGTTTGAGTGGGTGGAATAGTCCACAAATCCAATTCACTGTTGGTAGACGGACATGACTCGGAGTGAATGAATGCCATTATGCGAAGATGTCTCTCCTACTACTACTACGTCTCTTCTTCTTTTTCTTCTTCTGGGGCTTAGTCCTTCTCCTCTGAGGTGTACGTCGTCGGTGTGTTGGCCGTTGAATGAATCTGGGGTGTGTCGGCGTTTGTCTTTTAAGGGCTTTGGCGATCAATACACTTCCGGCTTCTTTAGCCCGTCGTTTGAAGGCTTGTCGGGGTGCTGTGCCTTCCATCACATCACCGGCCACGCGCAATCCACTGCGTACCGCTTGTTTTCCTACCCCTTTCACACCCCGTGTCACCATGGGTAAAAATGTTTTCACAATGCTGCCCAGTATGTTTCCCAATCCGTGACCTCGTTGCATGCGTGCCCCGCTAAACATGGGCATGCCTCCCCCCGTTTGTTTCTTGTAGTAGTCGGCATAGCTGGGTGTATGGCACTGGTAAGGTACGTACATATTATACGAAGTGAGGAGAACGGGTTTGTTGGAAAGCAAGTGTCAGCACCACTTTTCCTCGTTCGAATGGGATCGGGCGTCCCGTGTCATCTCTTATATCCACCGTGATCGTCTCGATATCGGTATGGCGTACGGGCAGGAACATGATAGGGTTGAAACTGTAGGTGACTTGTTCGCCATACGTCTGGCTAATGGGTACCACCCGTAACAGAGGTGTGTTCATATCACCCACAATATGGCTGTCCACGGCATCCGAGTAGACGTACAGTCCGTACATACCTACTTTCATATCCATCAAATGGGTACCGTTGACAATGGTGGAACCTTTCATCACGTTGTAAGGCATCCTTAACATTTGCGTGAGTGTAGGACTGAGTTTCATGTTCACGTTTTCGGAGAGCGCGATAGAGCTCTTATCGTTGTGTACGTTGACATCGAAGACCACGTTTCTCTGGAAGCGTAAGGCTTTCACGGTGGTTACATCTGCTGCGCTCTGTTTTAGAATCTTGTACTGCATCAAGTCCGTCAGACCCCGTATGAACTTCTGCGGTGTATCGTATTGGCCTGCGGGAAGAGTCAGTCTGTAGATTCTATCTTCGTAGGTCACTTCGTACCATACGTCGCCGTCTTGTACGTTGTACCATGAGTAAGGATATTGAATATCCACCAGTCCACATTCCCATCGTCCCGGTAAATGTAACGGTTGAGGTAATTGAGTGACATACTTGGTCAAGGTGTTGTGAGGAAACACATCGAGTGAACTATTACTGGGCAACGTCAGGTAAAACATGACGATGACTGAGTGGTTCTGGCTTCTGCACCGGTTTTTTATAGGGATTCCCAGACCTTGGGTGCTTTACGGGAGCGTTGTGATCGTCGCTGTAACTTAGCTCGGTTAGGTTTCCCACGTGGTGTTTTGGGTGGTGACATGGGAGCCCAAGAGGTGGAGGGTAGTGGTGGTGGTGGTGGTTGATGTCGGGTGTTGGTCGATTGCTGCATAAAGGCCCAACGGATAGGATTTCCTACCAATTCTTGTGGGATGTGCGAGTCTTTTAATCCCTGAGCAAAGACTTCCCAGCCGGGTGGATTAGAGTGTTGGCGAGAACGCACCATATCATTGATCAAATCGGTCATATGAGACCCCGGCACCACTTGGTTTCGAATCAGTAGTTTTCCTTCATTGTTCCAACTCATATCGGCATGCTGTTTCACCCGGTCCAACAATAAACGGGCCTTGGTCTTGTAGGCTTTAGGCACACTGCTCAACACTTCTTCTTCCAGCTGAGGTGAGGGTAGTGATGAGGGTGCTGGGGTGGTAGTAGGTAGTGGTGGTGGTGGGGTACTAGTACTACTTCCACCGCCTCTATATTGATCCATAAACGTCTGGTACTGGTTCAGCGTATGATGGTAGAGTTGAATTTTCTCGTGATCGGGCAGTAGACGTTGCAGTATATTATTCATTTCTTCATCCAGAGACTGGAGTTTTTGCACGGTGGCCGGGATGGGATAGGGCGATTGTAAACTCTGTAACAGTCGAGGTTCGACCAGCATCATTTTTTTCGTATGCTCCATGTTTTAGCGTCCTCCCAAGATGGACCCGAGTAACGGGCCTAGTACAGTAGCGGCTAAGGGCGCCAGGAGTGCGCCGAGAAATCCACCGCGCTGTAACACCTGTTTCTTCTGCTTGACACTACCCGTTTTCTTCACCAACGTTCGGAGACCCGCCTTGTGCCGTTGCAATTTCCCTTTCTGCAGAGGACTGAGGGGGACATTGCCTTTTAAAAGATTATGAGCGACTTCACACAAACACCGGACCAAGTCCCGATCCGCGCCGCGCACCAGGGCCCGGCCCACTTCCGGGGGCGCGCTGCGTAATACGCGCAATGCCGGCGCGTGCTTGCGTAGCCTTGCAGCCATGTTGATAGAATGAAGGCTAGAGTCCGTGGTCTTCTTCTTTTATCCTCTTCTCATTTGGGGGTGTACACCGTCTGTAGTTCACCGGGAAAAATCAGGGTACGCAATCGCAGGGGAGAGGGCGTGTCTTGTTTCAAGTCGATGAGGAGATAGCCGTGAGCAGGTTGGGTCGCATCTTCAAAGGCTTCTCGTACAAAGGCCGTGTTCTTAGGGTACATCTGTTGAGCTAGGTGGGTAATTTGTGACGCGTCTCTGGGGTTTTTGAATAACACCACATACTGAGCATTCAAACTAATGTTCCGGTGTTCTTTATTTTTACTGAAAAGATTCTGTACGATGTAAATAATGCTCAACCGACGATGATGGCTGCCTTTGGTAAAGAGACGCGTGATTCGACTGTCCGTTTCCGTCATGAGATCGTCTACCACCACCAAGGTGTCTGGAGGTATATCTTCAGGCGGTAAGCCTTCCACTAAGGTGAGTCCTGGGACACGGGCCAGTGCTTCGTACGCGGGCTGCCAAGCGCCATAACACCACAGGATACGCGCTAGAGGCGGTGAAATCAGGGCGGACCCATGTTGGATGAGACGTTGAACAAAATGTGATTTTCCCGACCCGGTCGGTCCAGCGATGAGGCACGTGAATGGATGCTGCCATCGTGGGTCCATCCTTTCTTTAAGGGGATGATTTAACGTTTTCCACCTCCCAGTTGTCGGGGCTGGCGCAGGGGATAGTACTGGAAGGGAAACCGTTGTTGGGGTAAACGGTGTGATTCACGGGGGTCCACTTCAAAACTGTTTAGCGGTGTCGTCGTCGTAGTACTAGCGGGTAGAGTGGAAGGCTCGCTTCTCAGGGATGATGATGATGATGATGATGGAGGATGAGTAGTCGTAGTACGGGTGGTCGTGGGGTGGATGTAGCGGAGTAACTTGATGGCTAGAGTAGACGCTGTGGTAGGTGTCTGCGTTGAGACGTGCCGCACCCTTGACGTCTTGGTGGGTGTAGGCCGTGGGGTGGTGGTGGTGACTGATGGAGAACGCAGGGTGTTGAAACAGGATATCACGTACGATAAATCGTAGAACACACCGGTAAATAACGTACCCAGAACCACGACTAGACACAACACAGTACCGACTTGTGCTTTTCGAGTTCGTAACAGTACGGGTAGACGTGTACTATCCATGGTACAAATCCTACACTGAAGGCGGGGGGTGATAGGCGTTAGCATTTATAGACGTTTCATGTCACGGCCGGACACCCAGGAATTAAAGGAACGAGGCCAGCCTTGCCATTTGACGAAATGATAGGGAATCCCACGTCGACGTTCCGTTTTCAAAATCTTCTCCACCGTATAGTAGTCTTTCGGTGTTTTCACTATGGGTTGTAATTCTGCCTCGTAAAACGTGCATTGCAGTCTCTCGCCTTGTAGATCTTCCAGTTGATAGACGTGGGGTTGTCGAGGTTTATGGCGCACGATGACAAAATGTTCGTCACTCCAGTTGGGTAAATAGCCTTTCTCAAATTGGCCTTTCACTTTACTGATCCGTACCGTATCTCCCCGTTTGTAACGGGGTGCCGTCAAGGGTGGACTGGAGGAGTACAGCGTAGTACGGACTTGATGTTCGTTCCGTTCCGTCACAGTACGGGGCGCTCGCTGGATACTGCGATGATAAGCGCGATTGTAGCCTTGCACCAGTTGAGAGAGTACATCCAGGTAGCGTCGCGTGTTTTGAGCCGTAAAATATTTGTACATGCGTCCTTTGAAAGTCCGATTAAAGCGTTCCACTACCGATGCTTTCGTCTCATTGTACGTATGAAAACAAAATATCTTCTTTTTCTTAAGAAAGGCTTGAAATGGTCGGTTGAGAAATTCTGTGCCTTCATCTGTTTGTAAATAAAGAGGTTTGCGCCCCGTCTTGAAAATCTGCTGAAACGCTGCTATGAGATTCTCTCCTGTTTTGGTACGCACGGGCAGCACCCAGGCATATTTGGATAGAATATCGATACAGGTCAATATGTACCGGTATCCATCATTTTGAGGTGCAAATCGACTCATGTCCACTAAATCCGACTGCCATTGCGCGTCGATCCCTCCCACAATGACACGGTTACGACGAAAATGACGTCGGACAGCTCGATGTAGACTGTACGTGTCCTGGGTTTTTAACCAGTCTCGAACTTCACTTCGACTGATCCCTTGGGCCGCTCGAGTCAATGCTCCCACACCACTATAGGCAGCTGCACTCGTTGGATTATAATACAAATCAGTTAATACTTGGTGAATCTCCTTTTTTCCCGACTGCCGCCGCCGCCGCATCACACACTTCGTTCGTCTCCGTCACAGGTGAGTCGATCTCTTCCCGGGGTGATACTGAGTTCGCCCCGTCCGTGTCGACCTCGTCCCAGGGTGATACTGACCCTCTAGCCGCTCTGCATTCTTTACATATAGGCCTTTTTTTCACGGTTGTAGTAGCTGGTTTACAGAAACACATTTCTGCTAGTCTTTCACCCGGTTCAGCGAACGCCTCTTCTATAGCACGAACCCACGCTAATTGCTCAGGGGATCGATCGTCCGGTGACATTAACTGGTCGACAATAGGCATTATTTTCTTCAAGGCTGCCCACAGAGAGGGAGTTAGGCTGATACTGCACGTATCTTTGTACCGGCCTATCCGTATACAGTGGGGTGGTAGGGAATACACGTACATGGCATTATCCAGGTGAACGAGCTCTCCGTTCAATTCTCCGCTCATTACCCGTTTAAACTTATTCCATCCATCACGCTGTAGTGTGACCGGATTCAATAGCATTTCAGCGGGGGTCCAGTAAATAGATAGAGCGTCTTGCGCCAGTTTGATTTTATCCGCATACACGTATAAGCGTACACTCGGTGTAAGAGGCAAAATGGCTCGTAGTGGTATCGACATGCTTGCTCTCTCTCTCTCAATGTCCAACTGATACACACTCTGTCTCTGCCCCTGGTATTTATACTATTCTGTGAGAGGCGGGTGGTGTGCAGAGAATACTTTATCGACCACAGGCACTATGTGTTGCAAAGCCGTCCATAGTTCGGGATCCAGTGTAAATCCGCCTCGTTTGAGAGAGATCAATCGGGCGAAATAAGGGCCGCGAAAAATGTATACATCGTGATCCAGGTAAATGCCATCGCCATTTAAATCACCAAATAACACGCGTTTCAAGGTCGTCCAGCCTTCTGAAGATAATGTCACACGGGCGGGCTCTGGCGAGCCCCAGCAACGGGAATCATCATCAATGAGGTCGATGCGATCAGAATATATTATTAGGGTACAATCCGAGGTGAGGGTACGAGTCATGATCGATTGGGTGTGCGGATAGAGTACATCGTCAACGTCTGTAATGACAGTTTTCAGCGCCGCCCATAATGCTGGCCAAAGCACAATACCGGTACCGCCACACTGCTCTAACCGGGGAAAAAATGAAACTTCTCTACTCCGCCGCAGATACACATTCACACCGACAGGCATAAAATCGACTTCGGGTTCTTTGGATTGTAAGACACGTGTCAATTGCCTCCACCCGTCCAGGCTTACAATTAATTTCACTTCGATCGGGTGCTCCTCGATAAGGTGTAATTCATGTTCATATACGATAAGAAGCACCTTAGACGTCACTTGAAAGAACGCGAGCACTTTGCCCGGCGATGCCATACTGAAGAATGATAAAAATATTAGCCCGACACACATGTATATAGTGCGATTCTATATTTTTCATTGTAAATAAATACCCTGGGAAATTTAATTTAACACTGCAATTAATTTTTTAGACGCTCCCCGAGTGCATCAATTAATAGTCTGGACTCATACGAAGATAAAAAATAAAATATTATCATGGCTAGACTAGAATATGAAGTGCTCATAATTATCCAAACAATACCTACCGCTGTAAAAATAGCCAAAACCCGGAGAAAATAAAGGGATAACTCTTACGTGCCAAACGCGATAAGGGGCCAATACTCTGCAGTGACAAACTGCATTTTGAACGACAGAAAACATGAGGAGAGGAGTTTGTTTGACTCGAATAATGAACAGGGACGCAACTCTGTTTTTGACCTCAATATTCAAGCGGGGACAGCGTAGAATATGCTTTCGCACCGTAAATCCAGGCACTGTTTTCTTCATTTTTCTACAGTTCTCATGAACGAAACGAGCTGGAATTTTCAGGACACACGTATCGAGTGATAACTGAACGACTTCTTATATTTTTAACGAAGAAAATCATTTTATTTTCAATGGAGCGGATTGGCGACCGCTAGAGAAATTATTCATACGAAACCACTAGAGCTGGCTTAACTGCTTTCAAGGCGGTCCGCGTTTTTTTTAGCGTTCGCTAGTATTATTAATACGAAACCACTAGAGCTGTGATTACACAGCGCGTGACTTTGGAAAAATTGCATCGCTTGTGTTTTCTCACCGTAAACCCAGGCTCTGTTTTCTTCATTTTTCTACAGTTCTCACGAACGGAACGAGCTGGAATTTTCAGGGCACGCGTATCGAGTAATAAGGGATAGACTGGCTCTATTTTTAATCCAGAAAATTAATTATTTTTTAATGGGTCGGGTTTTCTGTATTTTCCTATCGGCTCGAAAACCCACTAAAAAATTAAAAATCATGACGTAGACAAGGGCTAGACGGTTGAAATTTTTAATACGAGTCCCTGATTTATGTGAGATGAATTAGAACTAAAAATTCTACGGGGCACTGATCCTGATTGTAAAATGATACGCGTTTATAAATTCAAAAGAAACACACGTGAATTTTTTCATAGCCTGGTAAATGGGACCGCTGTCGCACACGTCCGCGCAATGTCTATATATATCGACACCTCTGGAATAGATTTACCATAACATTTTTTCATCATGGCAACCAGAGAAGTAACCAGTAACTCCTGTACGGGAGGAAGAACCACAACAAGATGTGCCATATCTGACCCGCGCCAAACAACGGGCCATGAAGAAGGAGATTAAATCGTTTTGGAAGAGAGAATTCCGTGGCTGGCAGTGCATGCTACGGGGAGGAGTGGGCGCCAGGCACATCACCACTGCACAGAATGTCCGGGTGTTATTAAATGCTGCCCGGTCAACAGTGGACGATGCGGGATGGTTTGACCTGCTGGCCAGGGTCATGAACGAAGATCCACCCACCATCTCACCTCCAGTGCTGGCGGTCCAGCCCTTCTCATCTCCGGCGACATTCCCTCTAGAAGACCTACCAGCCCCAGTATTCCCGGACCCACCGTCAACCACCATCATTGCTCCGGCGAATTTTCTTGACGGTACCCCCATCTTCCAGGCCACATCCAGCGAGGAAGATGTGGAGTTAATGCGTCAGTTATATAGAGAAGAACATGGCTACTATAGCGTGAATGATCGCACAACATAGGGAAGTAGGCTTACTCCCTCGTCAATAAAAAGACGTTAAAATAATAACTGTTCTTTTTAGAACAAACCAAATACTTCCGAAAGAGGATGCTTTTTCTAACTTGGGCACACCAATTAAAAGCAGAGATGTCCCCACATTTTCCCCTTTCTTAGCAAACTGCATTCACCCAAAAATACAACCCCTGTCCACTATCAACCGTTCTTGTCAGAACGAATCTCTTTATATATATACACAGGATTTATTTTATTTTTTCTCTACCCCCCTCATTAATTTAATATTACACAGTCCCAGGGATAAGGGACTTTAAAAAATTGTTATAAAACCCCGGTATGAAGGGGTAGGACAATTTATTTTGATAAGCGTGGGGGGTTATCTCCATTAATTTAATATTACAGTGCGAGGGTATAACGGACTTTATAAAATTTTTAAACCCCGGTATGCGGGAAAATTTTTATTTTGATAAGCGTGGGGAATTTATTTTCAACGAACACAGGGCTGTGATTCTCGTGTTAATTTTTTGTGCATAGTTAGAAGTTCCCTTTCGGAAAACATGGGTGGTTTTTAAAAAAACCGTTGGAATCTGTAGTAAATATAGCCATTTACTTCTTTGACAGGGCCAATAGTCTATCAGCACAGACAGGACAGGTTAAATGCAGTAATTCACAGTGTACGGGGTTGTTGTTGTACGGTATACAGGTGGATATTCCGGCTCGACGGTGGATGCAAATTTCACACAGTCCCTGATGTCCGCACGGACCGATCGCATATTTTGCAAACGGGTTCGCACATTCAACGCAGTGGATATACAAAGCTTTTTTTCGTTCGGTGTGGCATCCTAATCTTGATGTTGTAATCGCCCAGACATAATTCACGGCGTCGTGGTAGATTTTTTTGACCGGTATTTTGTTGATCTTCTCCCCTGTTATTCGGTTGGGTGTTGTAGCTTTTCTTTTTTTTTCCCCCTGTTGTGGCCTAGTTGTGTTTTGTCTTGCATCGTCTTCCCTGTTCAAATCTTGTTCTGTTTTTCTTGAGTCTTTTTTTTCTGGTGTAGTGTCTTGTACCGTGTCGTCGTCCTGTTTCAATAGCGTTGCTAGCAGGCTATCTATCTGATCTATTTTTTCGGCTGGATTAACATCGGGTGGGGCTGCAAGATCGTCTAAGTGACTCGTTGTTTCTACAGGATGTTGGTCTGTAGTAGTAGTTGCAGGCTTGTTCCGGGGTGGAGATGGTGGAAATATTTCCTTCATTATTTCCGCTATCCAGGGCTCGTCTTCTACCAAATTAATCATGCCGGGCAGGAGTTGATTCTCATCATCATTTGGAAACAAGTCTGCTGTATCAATACTCATGATTTCAGTCCAGGGTGGTGGCTCCATGACTGGGTCCTCAAGTGTGAATAATTAAAAAATTCTGACAGGTATTTATAGTGTAAAAGACGCGGACGTCAGCGACAACACTCTAGCTGTAAGCTATATTTTTTTACGACAAAATATCTGTGTTTGTTTTCCAATTTTAAACAGCTTGTCATTTTATAATAATTGTGAACGCACCTATATTTTTATTGCAAGTTGAACTGAGGCAATTAAGTGTATAGTATTAAATTTTTTTAACAGTCTAACGTTACACTAGGCGGTTATTTATTAATTTTTAGTGATTTTTAAACCCGTAAGGTTCGTGTAAGGTAGTATGAAAAAAACCAGGTACATGGAAAATAAATTGATTTTCCTGGCTAAAAAAATTACGTGTAGACTATGGGTTAGTCTTATAATAGTGCCCTAAAATTATAAGGATTTATCGAAAAAATAATAGGTAATTTTAATGCTTAGGCAATGGTGACACAGCTCTATACAGTGGGTCAATCTATCTTGCACTCACGCCGTCCGATTTTTGCACTCACTCACACCGGCCCCATTTTGAAACGCACCTGCTACCAACAAACCACCATTTTGGCAAAAACCCAAAGACCTCATTTGCATATTTTCAGGAGACAACAGGCCGCCATTTTGAATCACACCACCCACAACACACACAAACAAACCACCATCTTGAAAATATGCAAATGAAGGCTGGGGATCGGGAAATGCTGGGGATGGGGAAATGCTGGGGATCGGGAAATGCTGGGGATCGGGAAAGTGAAATTGGCTACCATCTTGAAACCGACCACCCCTAACATACACAAACAAGCCACCATTTTGAAACACACCACCCTTAACATACACAAACAAGCCACCATTTTGACACACACACACACACACACACACACACACAGCCGACTATAAATAACGTGTAGTATTTGTTCACATATTTATTGACAACTACAATGAGTTCAAGACGACGAGCTTTGTTCACCCATCATCCGAGAGATCCAAGGAATGCGGCTACAGAAGACCCTAGAGAGATAATTACCCGAGAACAAGATGGCGGAATCACTGTTGTCACCAGTTTTGAACGCGTTCTTCAAGATGTTGGAACGAGGTTAATAAGAAGTACAGAAGAAGAACTCGAGCGACGTGGACAAGAAAACAACAACAGAATGGAGGACATACAAGAACAAGATAACGAAGACGACACCCGTGATGGAGAACAAGACAGCGGATGGTTAACGAGTGGACCTCCAACAACGACAGCAACCACCTCGACTGCAGACACTGAAAGTATCACCACTTCGGCTGAAGCAACAGTACGATGCCGACACACAGACGAGATATCACGCCTCAACGAACAAATTATCGACATGAGTGGAGCGATGTTGGGAATGGAGACGACAATGCAAGGGCTGGAAGAGGAGATTGCCAAACAAAAGAAACTGCGACATAGTGAAGAAAAAATAAAAAAATGTAGTATCTGCACGACTGAAGAAAGTTTATACGCGGTTCTACCCTGTGGACATCTATGTATGTGCAAGGATTGCTGGATCCAACTGACGTGTGAAGGAGCCCTATGCCGATGCATTGACGCCGGAGAGGTGCATCTCAAGATAAAATGCCCCATATGTAGAAAACATGTGGGAGGTGTGAAGCGAATATAGCGTGCCTAAGTGTGTCGTGTGACACTATCAAAGGCCCTTTTCAGGGCCAACCCATCTTTCCGAAAGAGAAAACTTCTTTCATAAGCACACCAACTAACACCAGCTCCAATCATCCTTTTTCCCCCAAAAAAAATGTTTTTTCAAAAAAAAAATTTTTTTTTTCAAAACAATAACAAAAGAATGTGAAGTAAAAACCCGTCCTTCGGATGGAAAAGTGGTTTTAAATTTTATTTTGAGGTAGAGGGTCGAGTGAGGTACCATATTGAAGCTGACGTGAAATGCTTCACATTGATACCTCACTCGACCCCATTGGACCACTAGGGGCGGCTCTAACCCAAAAAAGGTATTTTGAAGATTGAAGATTGAAGATTGATACGCAAGATATCAAAAATAACCTTTTTGAGGTTAGCGGCGTCCCTAATGGACCCATCGGATCGAGTGAGGTATTAAATTGAAGGTGACGTGAAGCAGCATCTGATAGACTGGGTGTGGGCTTGAATTAGGGTAATTCTGCGCATGCGCGAAGATAATATGAAAAATATCAATCTTCAAAAATAGCCTTTTTGAGGTTAGAGACGTCCCTAATGGTGCAATCGGGTCGAGTGAGGTATCAAATTGAAGGTAACGTGAAGGCGCATCTGATAGACTGGGTGTGGGTTGAACTATCAGCATTCTGCGCATGCGTCATCTTCAAAATATCCCTTTTTGGGTTAGAGGCGCCCCTAGTGGTGCAATGGGGTCGAGTGAGGTATCCATGTGAAGCATTTCACGTCAGCTTCAATTTGATACCTCACTCGACCCACTACCTCCAAAAATAAAAAAATAAAAAAACTTCGTACACAAGGTGTTCATATGGATCTGCAAAATAACCTTTTTGGCGTTAGGGAAGCCCCTAGTGGCCCGATGGAGCCGAGTGAGGTATCAATGTGAAGGTGAGATGAAGGGCCATCTGATGGACTGGTGTGGGTTAAACTATCAGCATTCTGCGCATGCGCAAGAATGGAAATAGACGTTTTTTGGAGCTATTTGACTATTAAAAAAGGAACAAAAACACATTTTTTTAATTTTCACCAATTTTTTTATTAACACACAATGAACGTATTCACAATTGAATTTAATACCAATTATATGTAAGTATTGAATTTTTAAATACAATTAACAGTGAAAAAAACTCTGAATTTTTTGTAATACAATCTCGCCAGATCAATACATGTTTTCCTTGTTCTCAATAGTTCGTCAACAAGACTTGTTTGAATTTATCATCATCTTTCTGGCCTTGATGCACATAAATGTACGTGACAATCTCTTCACGGGGGATTTTGGCAGGACAAGCCGCTACCATTGCCAGGGCGATTTCTGTCTCGGTCACAGCCTGTAGTGCTTCAGTGAGGCCCGCGTATGAGGCTACCAGAGTGTTCATGTGAGGTCTGATGAGCTGTAGGACTGTCTCGATGTACTTCTCATATATATAGTTGGACACCTGGTAAGCCAGAGTTTGACTAATTGTACTGGCAAGACTCTGCAACTCCCGCCACGCCGTTAATTTCAATGTGACACCTTGAGGACAAGCCACCAGTTCTTGCGTATCTAATCGCTTGCGCCATTTTCGAATATGCACCAAAAGCTGGTCATTGAAATAAGCACAACTCACATAGAGGTCGTCACACACATGCAATTTCGCTTCGTCATTTCCCTGGTCACGAATAATCGCATCGATGGCGTAATCAAGGATCTGCAGTTTTTGCCAGGTGTACAAGTTCAGGGCAATATGCTTACCAGGTCTGTCGTTAAAGCCCGCTGCATTAAAATGCACTTCTTTGTCTTTGACACTGACCGTTAAATAGGGTGAAAGCTCCCAAATGTCCTTGTGGGCTGTCTGGTGAGCCGCTTCGATCAGATTGTTGATCTCCTGGACAGACATAGGAAGTTGTTGTTTCACTGGCACTTGCTGGGGTACTACGACTGGCGCCTCAATCACTGGTATTACTAACGGTGTTAGACGGGGACGTTTGGAGCGTCCAGCACGTTTACCAGGTGTACTCTCTGGGGTAGTGTGCGTACGTTTACTGGCTGTACGCTCGGGGGTAGTGTCCATCACTAAGATATCTTCATCTTGTATAACGCCGTCATCGTCGTCGTCGTCGGCTTCAAGTAGATCGGCTAGTTCGGCATTTCCCGTGATCTTCAACGCCGCCAAGAAGGCTAGAAATCCATAGTAGGTAAATTGCCGTACCTCATGGATGAGGGCTGTGTTTTGTGCTGAAGGGGTTTTCTCCGCCATGATTTCTTCGACACTCTGTTCCAGGAGTAGGTTTTCCTCCGCCATAAGGATATCACATAATTCATCCACATGCTCCATCTCATCAATCAAACGAATACGGTACTTGGCAAGCCTCACTAAAAATAATGATGATGACGACATGACTATGGGCTGGTGAAAAACTATTACGGAGTAATAGTCTAGTGAATTGGTACTGGTAAAATCGAAAAAAGTAAATGGATGGCTGTGCTGGCTGCGTGGCTGGCTGGCTGGCTGGGAGACAGGTCAGGTAAGTCCGATTGAATACACCCCTCTCCCTAAAAATGAACTCCTTTTATAGCCCATTCACCTCATTTGCATATTTTCAGCGGACAACAGACCGCCATCTTGAAAACGATCACCCCCACCCTACAAAAACAAGCCGCCATCTTGAACACGACCACCCCCAAGCCACACCAACAAGCCGCCATCTTGAACATATGCAAATGAGGAGGGCTGCTGGGGATCGAGAAAGTGACAGGCTGGGGATCGGGAAAGTCACATGGGCCGCCATCTTGAAACCGACCACCCCCACCCCACAAAAACAAGCCACCATCTTGAAACACATATGCAAATGAGGGCGGGGGAAAAACCCATTACACACACCAACAAACCGCCATCTTGAACACGACCACCCCACCCATACAAAAACAAGCCGCCATCTTGAACATATGCAAATGAGGGCTGGGGAAAACCCATAACACACACAAAACAAGCCGCCATCTTGAACACGACCACCCCACCCATACAAAAACAAGCCGCCATCTTGAATCCGACCACCCACACCATACTAAAACAAGCCGCCATCTTGAATACGACCACCCCCAACCTACAAAAAAAAGCCGCCATCTTGAATCCGACCACCCCCACCATACTAAAACAAGCCGCCATCTTGAATATACCCAATGAACCCAATGACCTCATTTGCATAAAACTCATTTGCATAGACTCACGCATGCGCACACACACAGACACGCCCACAAAATAAATTCTGCGCATGCGCAGTGACGAGCTGACGCTACTTAATGCTTGCTTCCTACTACTCACCATTTTTGCCAAATATTGCAACAGTGTTAGAACCACTGAATAGGTTGCTCCATAAAGATGTAAAATGGGAATGGACCGGCATTGAACAGAAAGCTTTTGACAAGGCGAAGGAAATGCTTTGCTCTGAAACACTGCTTGTCCATTTCGACAACACCAAGAGTTTGACTCTGTCATGTGATGCGTCAGCTTATGGCATATCGGCGGTTTTGGCTCGTGCAAATGTGGATGGAACCGAGTCTCCCATTGCATACGCCTCCCGCACACTGTCACCGGCTGAGCGCAACTACAGTATGGTAGAAAAAGATGGACTAGCTTGTACCTACGGCGTAGTGAAATTTCATCAGTATTTGTATGGGAATCATTTTACACTGGTGTCTGACCACAAACCTCTCATGAGTCTATTTAGCGAGAGCAAAGGTATCCCACCAATGGCCTCTGGTCGTATACAGCGTTGGGCACTCATCCTAGCTGCCTATGATTATACTATAAGATTCAGAGCCGGCAAGGAAAATTATACTGCTGATGCACTGAGTCGCCTCCCTTTGACCAGTCCAGATTGTAAAGTACCTTTGTCAGGTGACATAGTGTTACTGATGGAAAATATCAATGCTGAACAGTCACCTGTTAATTCTAAGCAAATTAAAGGGTGGACTGACAAAGATCCTTTATTATCTCACATTAGGCATTGTGTTCAAATGGGGAATTTTAATGAACCTCAGGGTGGGAGTGAGAGTACCAGGTCAGAATTCAAGGTGTACGAGAGACGCAAGGATGAACTCAGTGTGCAGGATGATTGTGTGTTGTGGGGGGCTAGGATTGTAATTCCACCCCAGGGTCGCAAACGAATTATCTGTGAATTACATGAGGGTCATCCAGGTATGACAGTTATGAAAGCTGTCAGTAGAGGGTTTGCGTGGTGGCCCGGGCTTGATAAGGCTATTGAAGATTGTGTTAAAACTTGTACCAAATGCCAGGTGAACCATAAACACCCACCGGATACCCCTATCAGTATGTTGGAATGGCCTGAAAAACCCTGGTCACGTATCCACATAGATTTCGCCGGCTCCTTCATGGGCAAAATGTTCTTGATAGTGGTAGATGCACACTCGAAATGGCTTGAGGTGGAGGTGATGCCTTCCATAACTGCAGAGGTAACAGTTGAGAAGTTACGGCAAATGTTTGCAAAGTTTGGTTTACCTGACACCATAGTTTCGGACAATGGAACCACTTTTACCAGCTCCTTATTTCAGGAGTTTGTCAAGAAAAATGCGATCAAGCATTTGACAAGCGCCCCCTTCAAGCCAGCTTCAAATGGGCAGGCTGAACGGGCCGTTCAAACTTTCAAATATGGTATGAAGAAAATGACCACTGGTTCCACTCAGACAAAATTGTCCAGATTTTTGTTCGCATATAGGAATGCACCTCACTCCACCACAGGGGTGTCGCCAGCATCACTGATGTTTGGACGAGCGTTAAGGGTCCCACTCAGTTTAGTGCACCCTAATATGAAGGAAAGAGTATCTGTAAGCAAATGTCCTTATCCGTAACAGATCCTAATTTTGCAGAATACCTTACATACATGTCATGTTTACCGCGAGTTTTGATCTTTATTTTTCAAACTTTCATACCAAACTGAAACATCATCAGGTGAAGCTGAACACCAACTTAACGTCAGCAGACTGCAGTGTCTGCAATGTGCCTGAGGCAGTACATCATTATGTCTTCCAGTGCTCGAGATTTGAGGAAGAACGCGATTCTTTGATGGACAAAGTTAAGCAGACCCTGTGTCTTTCCAACAGGGAGAAAGGATCTATTGTGGGGGAGATCAACCTACAGGTGCTAAGTGGGCACAGCGAGGTCCTCTCAAGGGAGCACAACTCTAAGATAGTGGGAGCATTCTGTGACTACCTGGGAAAGACCTACCCTCCCTAGAACATGTATTTAAATTAGTCGCATCAGCTGTGCCACCCGCACAAGGATTGTAAATAACATTACCATGTTTCTCCATGTTTCTTTTTTTAGGGGGGTTGCCCTACTCTGCATCAATGAGTCTGACAACACATATTGATCGATCGAACACCGCCCGCCGTCTACTTTCTCAAGCAACAGCATTTTGGGAATATAGCACCATGTGATTTTTTCTTGTAGCATCAGTGAAAAATACCCATCGAGTTAAGAGTGGATTTGCAGATAAACAACAACATTTTTCGAATTGAGAAGGAGCGAAGAACAGCCTAGACAAATGTTAACAAACAAATAATTGCGGTATTCTTACCTTTTTTATCCATCATAACTGTAGCAGCATGACTGCCCGGTTATTGGACAGGCCCTATTATTGGACACCTAGAGTAGACCCAATTGGGCTATTTTCTGAGACTATTACCGGTACATGACAATTGTAATACAAATTAAAATTTACAGTTGAGTTACAATGGCATGTTGATACATTTCTTTTTACTCACGAAATTTGAACACGGTTAGTCCTCGTGCGGGTTGGAAACATTGTCACAAATTTGGGTGAAAAACTGCGTCAGAAAAGTTCCCAATTTCGTTCCCGCCGATTGCAGGTATGATTAAATTCAACAAAATATGCCTGAAAATGTTCCCACAAATATAGAGAATCTTCAGTCTGAACTTCGTTGTGCAATGCGAACCAAAGTTTGGCAGACGATGTACATTTGTTGCCGCCACTCCGTCTGAAAATAGAACAATTCCAGGGAGCAGCAAGTTTACGATAGCATGACCACATGGCTCACACTGACAATAGCACTGTTTGATTGCAAAGGATACTGAACAGTCCCCCAAACAGCAAAATTTGGGGCTTGTTGAATCTTCCACGCTCATACCGAAATTCAATTGTGAGCTACATTGTTGATTCATGTGTGATTAGTCTTTACTCAAGACTGTAGGACAAATAATATGACAGTAAGTTTATTAGTTTCACATAAATCCGTCACTGAAAAAGTGTCCAATAATGGGCGCAAACTTGGATCTTCATACCGTGAATCGTCCCTGCGTTTCTCTTCCCGTATATTTTCTCCAGTCTTCTTTTATGACGATTTATTACTAAAGATGTACCGGTAGTCTTGTATCCAATGTTACTTATTTGGCCATACGTGGTTGCATGGTCGACTTGCGAACGCATAGTCTTAAGTGTCCAATAACCGGGCAATAATGCTAAGATGCAGAACGTCCGATTAAGATTAAGACTAATTCCGGTACCAGTAAAACATCTCTATGGCAAGCCAAAGTGCTTTTTATTCTAGAATTTTAATTCCGATATCGGAAATTTTAATTCCGATATCAGGAATTCAATTTCCGATATCGGAAATTCATGACCTTCAATTTCCGATATCGGAAATTGAATTCTCGATATCGGAAATTGCAATTCCCGATATCGGAAATTAGAATTTTCGATATCGGAAATTGAATTTCCGATATCGGGAATTGCAATTTCCGATATCGGAAATTCGGGGACAATTCCAGATATCGGAAATTCAATTCCCGTTACCGGAAATTCCGATATCGGAAATTGTCACTGAATTTTCGATATCGGAAATTGCAACTCTAGGGTGCACTCCACACTTGCCACGGTTTCGTACAAAGTGGTGTCTCCCTAATTTTATAATAGGGAAGGTCGCCCGATTTTGACAGCAAGGTAATTCTCCTTACCTTTCTACTAACTGATATCTATAGTATCACCCTGCTGGACGTAACCATTTCTCCAAACGAGGATATAATAATTGCTTGTTGATCGCACCCACTCGCCTCTACAGAGTTAATCGTGTCCGGAATTGAATATCTGGCGGACCAAAATCCGCACTTTTTCGGGAAGCGAAAATGATGATTCCTTTATGGCCATAAAATTTTACAAAAAAACGAGAAGGTCGACCCCCTGTTTTTTCGCCATTTTAAATTGTCCTTTGGACGGGAAACACTTTAACATACATAAAAAGAAAATCATTTCCTACGTTTTCACTGGGTTACGGGTAGAATTTGACACATTTTCATATATTTTATGGAGTTTTTCAGAAAAGTTGAAGAAGGGTTACGGAGGATTGCACGTCTTTCCTTTTCAATTGCAATAGCTCACAAGTCTCCTGAAATAAGGGCACGAGCGTGCCCATTTAGAAAATATATACTTTTACAAGGTTTTTGTTAAAGATTTTACATCTATTTATGGCCGAAGATCGGAACCCATGCCTGTTTTTAGCCGCACATCATTTAGGTGTGGAATGCACCCTAGGTTTTGTAAAGCTTCCCGCTTTCATTTCCAATATCGGAAATTCGGTGACAATTTCCGATATGGGAAATTCTATTTCCGATATCGAAAATTGTCACTGAATTTCCGATATCGGAAATTCTAATTCCCGATATCGGAAATTCTAATTTCCGATATCGGAAATTCTATTTCCGATATCGGGAATTGCAATTTCCGATATCGGGAATTCGGAATAAAAAGCACTTTGGCTTGCCATACATCTCAAAGTAAAAGGGGCGATCAGCCACGAATTATTGTTGCAAAATAATTGAGTAAGTCGGTTTGCGGTCACAAGTACCGTCCTTCATTGCGGAGCCAGACAAAACTTTAGGGGGATGAAACACTGGTGTTTGGCAAGTTAATTAGCGGGGGAGGGGGGGGGGGTGTCATCGTCAACAATATATTGGACAAGGTTGCTTACTTCCGTACGACCTCCTCTCGATCATCTGTATACAGTTTTACAGAAATTAGCCTATCCCTAATATATTTCGCCTCATATTTTATTATTTAGAGGCTAATTCTGTATGCTACCACCCAAAGATTATCATAATCCGTAAATCGTCAAAACAGTTTTAGTGTCCTTACAACTACCGTTACAACTACGGCCAAACTCCGCAATGTCCGTTCAGTTTCCTGATACAAGTCGCGACGCAAATCCAGTGCTTGCGGTTACGCCCACTCTTATTTCTGGAGCGATAGCAATATGTCCACTCCGTACGATCCTGTACTTCAATAAATCCTACCGACTGTACTTGTTCTACCCATGGAGCAGACTAAGGAGCAGACTTGGTATTTATAACGTTTACTGAGTAATGGTAATAATCCATACTAATACTATCGATAGCTTCTGTATCGTATGGTCGTTACAGGATCTTATACTTGCCCATCTCCCTCCATGTTCTGTGATGTCATGTCATGAATATGCAGTGCTGAAAACGGACCAATCACATCCGTTTTTAGGTAGCGGCATTTCCACTCCCGAACTTTTCCGATCGTGTCCGTCACAATCCCGAAATTACCGGGAGTTTACAGTCAGTAACATAGCGGCCTCCATGAGAGGCGAGTCGACGTCGCGCCTTTCACATGACATATGCGCGCTTTGTGGCTATTATTTCATCATAAGTTCCATAGATGCGCTAACAAACGAAACGAAAGTGGCCAAAAGAAGTAACCACAATATACGTTTGAATGATGAAAAAGTGCGAAAAATATCGTTAATTTTGTATTTGTTTGTGGAGCCGAGTGGCAGTCACGTACATGTAGGCGTGTGCAGACCGTGTTACGCAAAAATCGAGCGACACGAAAAGATAAAAGTTGGAAATGCAGCAAATAGAACAATGGAAGATAAATAAATACTCACTTCAAGGCCTCGTTCACACAGTAACTGATGTGCTCGGACATTATCACACCACATGTTTCTCCCTGTCTGCTCTTTCGAAGTCGCCATGATTTTTTTTTCTCCGGCTCGAATCCGCTAAAGTCGGCTACGGCTCGGATAGTATCGATCAACTCCGAGTCATGTCTTCAGTCGATACTGTGGAGGCCGTAACCCACTCACATCTATAGACTTAAATATGCAATAATTCACAGTGAACGGACAGTTCACAACAGTAATATTTACACTAACTTCATACCAATTATAATCACACTAAATTCACACTAGTGATATACACACTAGCTTGGAATAATTCTGCAAAAGTGATTAATATTGGGATAAAAGTAAAATCATGTATACCAAAATTGAAAAGTTCACATGATGGGGTTTAAATATCTTCTGATTATTATTATTATTTTTTTAATATTTGCATATTACAGGTTGCGTTACATATCATTTCAGCTCACAATGGTTTGTTTGGTTAAACATATTACAGTACTGTTTTGCAGAAAACACAGTAAAACAAAAGCAGTCAGCCTGATATGTAACTGGTAGGCCTTACAGCCCCGTTATATGTCTATTCGAACTAAAGAACATGGCCGACAGAGAAATCCATGTCAGGTTGTCAGCAGGCCTGTCAGATGTACAGGGACCGATAAAACAAGAACCGGCTATCATGGCTACCCTGGATGGAGTTTCTGAAAGTCCAACAACAGATCATATCGCCATTAAACAAGAACCGTCAGAAGAGGTACATGTATATTGAACATGTGAGTCTCGATAAAGTGTGAAATTCAGTGATACAAAAGTGGTTATTTGGTTTTATAGTATAGAATCCACTGTAGGCCTAGTCTACATGTATTCGATAAGAAACGGGTTTTAACTGAAGACATATTAACTGTTGTCAATTAGATGGAAGAGTATTTGTTCTTTCTGGGTATTCTATCAGAGGCTCATCAATCTATAATGCCTTATTCTCTCTCCAGATATCAGACCTGAGCCAACTTAATGAAGCTTCAATGTGTGTTAGGATTCAGGAGTCAAAACTCCCTCTTGAGTGGCATACAGCGTCAGACGAACCTTTCTCATCCATAACAGGGGAGATAACCACAGATACAGACAAGACATATTCCTCTGATAGCTCCTGGCAGGTACAAGCAGAACATGTATATGTTTTCAGGAGTGGGTATTTAGGCCGGCGTGTATATCATGGCGGAGTTGGCAAAAGGAACTAAAAACGCATAGTAAGCAAAATGGCGGCATATGAAAAAATAACAGCCTGTATCTTACATGTACATGTCTTAATCGAGCAAATCAACAATGAGGTTGATACAAGCCAAATGTTAGTACTGTAGGTCAATTCCCACTGCATTGACCCTCTCAGGCTGCCAGTGTAGCCGCTATGTTTACTTCACATCTGCGCTACTCCCATGTGTGGCAATTACAGTATTTTATTTGGTAAAAACAATTGTGGCTTGCTGGGATTAAAATTAGTGTAAATAGTTTCCTGCTAACTAGTATGTATGTTGAAATAGAATAGTTATATCACTATGAAGCATGTAGTTCGTCGCACTTCTAGATTTGTATCTAATACCGCTTATGCCGATGCTAGGGGCCGTGTGGTTATGTCATCCAAGTTGCCACATGAACAGGTACAATAAAAGCGTACCCGAGATACAACACATCTCACGAATCGTTAGATTCTTGGTACATGTATGTGCTTTAGAATAGGTTAACCAGAAGACTATACTGTGAAGCCATGTGACTCTGTCGGTATGTCGGCTCCTCTTCCCACTTCCCTTATATGTGTTGTAATTCTGCCTGTTAAGCTTATTCAAAACGTTCTCCATTGTACATGTATTAAGCCTATCAGAAATACTAACTAGCCTGTGTTACCCAAATCGTTAGCTCTTGGATCACTGAGGCGGGAGATCAACATGCTAAGGAAATCACTGACATCGACTGGTTGGTGACCATGACGTGTGATTAACTACTGAAAATGTACAGATTCAGTTACAAATACTGTGAAAACTGTGCAAACCGACCATGTTTGGAACCAGATGATGATGTCGGTTTTGACAGGGTTCTGGTTGATCAAGGTTCAAAATACTAAGTCCTTATTAATGAGTACTGGGGCTCAAGATAGTGTCAGTATCTAGAGGTCGGTCGGTTGACACAGGTAAGATAGTGTCAGTATCTAGAGGTCGGTCGGTTGACACAGGTAAGATAGTGTCAGTATCTAGAGGTCGGTCGGTTGACACAGGTGCCTGTATTCACAGGTTTCACTGTAATTAATAATACCATATCTTATTTGTTTGATAGATTTTCAAAGACGGTGAGCCAATCGGACATATTGTGGATACAGGCGGTGCTGATGTTCAGCAGCAATTTGAGTCGCGGAGAAATGTAATTGGGGATAAACCCTGTATATGTGCTGTGTGTGGATCCAGATTTAAAACGAAGAGTAGTCTGAACAGACACTCTAAAACTCATACGGGGGATAAACCGTTAAAGTGTCCAGTGTGTGGGTACAGCTCCACACGAAGGCACCGTTTAAATGTACACATGCGAACTCACACAGGAGAGAAGCCTTACAAGTGCTCGGTGTGTGAGCACAAGTGTTCCCAGCAGTCCGGATTGACGCTGCACATGAGAATTCACACTAGAGAGAAACCTTTCAAGTGTTCTGTGTGCGGGTACATGTGTTCCCGACAGTTCATGCTGACGACACACATGAAATCCCACACTGGAGAAAAGCCATACAAGTGTTCAGTGTGTGAGTACAGGAGTACAACGAAGAGTCAGATAACTAGACACATGAGATCTCACACTGGAGAAAAACCCTACAAATGTTCAGTGTGTGAATACAGATGTGCGCAGCCGAGTAATCTGACTGCACACATGAGAACTCACACAGGAGAGAAACACTTGAAATGTTCCGTGTGCAAGTACAGGTGTTCAAAACAGAGTCATCTGTATAGACACATGAAAACTCACACTGGAGAGAAACCCTCCAAACTCACCCTGGAGACAAGCTCTTCAACTGTCCAATGTGTGGATAATGAGTTGTCGGAGTGCAACTAGAGTCATTTGAACAGACATTTAGAAAAAAAACATACTGGAGATAAACTGTCCAAGCTCACACTGGAGAGAAACCCTTCAGGTGTTCTGTTTACATACAGGTGTACAATATTGAGTCACCTAAAAAAACACCATCCAAATGGGGGCCCTCAGGGGCCGAGTGATCTAAGGCGCTTCACTGATGATCTCCAGCCTCACACCGCTGAACCGGCATGGGTTCGAGCCCTGCTGGTGCATGTGTGAAAGATTTCCAGTTACTTGCAGACAGGCAGTGGTTCTCTCTCTTGGCTTCCGCCATCAACGAAACTGGCTGTCACTAAATGAGTAAAATAACCTTGAGTGTGACATTAAACCAAATCCCCCACGAGTACAGGTGATAACACAGAGTGATCTGAACAGACACGTGGTATCGGGTACTGGCGAGAAACCGTCTGTATGTTCAGTGTATGAGTACAGGCACAGGTGTAGAATTCACAGAGAAAACCACTAGAAATTTGGAAGTGATATTTTATGATAATAGTTCTCTAACACTTCAGATTAGCCATACTAGAAATGTTTATAATTTTTTTTTATTTTAAATATTTTGAGAATATTCAGCTGATAATCTGTTGCTGATTGAACATATGTAAGGCTAAAGTGTGTGGATCCAACTAAAGCAAAGTCTCCCATGAAACAAGACACCACATCCATTATTTGGAGATAAACGCTTAGAATGTTTCACTCTGTCCGTTCATGTATTTTCCACAGCACCATCCGACTGAATTTGTAAGAACTTATATTGAGAAAATCTTTAGATGTTTCATGTGTGAATGTATGCTTGCGAGGCAGGGTTATCTCAACTTTCACGCCAGATTCTCTGCCCCCCATGTGGGACCCTCGGTGACCGAGTGGTCTGAGGCGCTTCGCTGATGACCGTTAGCCTCACATCCCTGAACCGGTACGGATCCGCTGGTGCATTTGCGAAATTTTGCCAGTTACTTGCCCATTTTCCCCGGGTACGTACTCCGGCTTCCTCCACCAACCAAGCTATCTGTCACAATATGAGTGAAATAACCTTGAATGTGACATTAAACCCCCCTAATCCCCCGTCATGTGTTTCATGTACGGTATGTATGTTGAAAGTAGATGCGAGGTAATCGCAATCACACTGGAGAAAAAACCTCCAAGTAGTGAATGCGTGAATGTAGTAGGCCTAGTGTGATGTTGACATCAGATCTTATGCCGGAGAGAAACAATTCAAGCGCTCCATGTGTGAATATAACAGGGGCCGATTTCATGAAACCTCACTCGAGACAATTTTTACACTTGAAAGTTCAAGTGCACTTGAAAATCTCCCTTGACTTAAGTTTTGCTTTTCATGAAAGTTAACTTGAACCTGAAATCGCACTTGAGTTCAAGTGTGGTATGACCTTCCTTGAAAACCGCACTTGAAATAAAAACGCACTTGAAATAAAAACGTACTTAAAATGATCAATACGACGGGAGAGGTTGTCGAAAAATAAGTTTTTTTCATCTGCCCATGCATCATAATACACGTAGGGGCATTGTTCTTCATCTCATAGGTCCAAACATGGCACAGACATATTTATTTGACACCTCAAATTCTACCGATCGGTTCCAGCGCATCAAGTATGCACTTGATTCTCGGGGGTACTATTTATTACCAAATCGCACAAAAGAGTTCCAAAAAGGTCACTTCAAACATCACTTGACCATGTGCTGCCAAAAACGTTTGGCGAAACACAACTTGAGATTTTTTTGAAGTGCACTTGGTCAAGTGCGAAAATCGCCCTTGAAAAACTCAAGTCAAGTGAGGTTTCATGAAATCGGCCCCAGTGTGAGACAGGGTCATCTGACTGTATATTCGTTCACATTATAACTCTCACTGAAGAGAAACTCTCAACGTGGTCCATGTGTACGGGTTCCTGTTGCTTCAATGCATTTTGCTGAGAAGCAACAGGAACTTGATAATGTGGTGTCTAGCGCTGTAATATCACTTGTCTTTATTGCACCATGTAAGCGTCCTGTCTGTGTCTTGTGTGCTGTCCTCAGCGTTTTATAGGGTGGATGGAGGGTGTCTCGTTCCATGCTGCTTCAAAGATTTCTTCTTTAAAGTAGCAGGAACGCAACTGGGCCGGGTGGTGCTTAGTTGGTTCGTCGTGATATAGCTGAAATATTGTTGAAAGCGACGTTAAATTATATTCACTCACTCCCCCTATCATAGGCCGAGTGTGAGTCAGGTTGTGAATGTTTACATGTGAACTCACGTTGAAGAGAAACAATTCAAGTGCTCCCTGTGCGAATATAGTAGTTGATGCAAGATCGTCTGACTGCATATTCATATCAGATCTCTCAAAGAGTTCCATGCGCGAATATAGTAGCGTGAGGCAGGGTAATCTAAACGTTCACATTAGAACTCTCACGTGAGAAACAACTATTCAAGTGTCCCACGTGCGAATATAGCGTGAAGCAGGGTCATTTCAGCGTTCACATCAGAAGTATACCTGGAGAAAAATTAATCGAGTGTTCAATATGTAGATATAGTGTGAGACAGGGTTATTTGTATGGGCACATCAGAACTCACACTGAAGAGAAAACATCCAAATGTTCCATGTGTGGAAAAAGTAATGCGAGGTGGTGTCATGTTAATGATCACGATGCGAACGGAATGGCGGCGAACAAAAAGGTAATGGGCAAAATGGCAACTTGACAAAATGGCAACTTTATAAAATGGGGAATGAACAAAATGGTGACTGAACAAACTTGCACATGAACAAAATTGCAACTGGACGGAATGGCTATCGAATCGAATCGAATCGCAATAATCTATTTTAATGCATTCTATGGCGTGTTTGGTGAATTATCTATCGATATCTTCAAATTCGCATACCAGTTACTCACTGGACACCCAGAGGGCCTTGTGAGAGTAAAATCTGCACTAAAATTATACATGCAGTTAGACTTTGGGTTAAAATACTTTCGGAACCTTTCCGATAGATGAGTATCTACAATAAATGATGAGAAGATAGTAAATTATATTATTGCAAATTCGTATCAGTATGGCTTAATCTGTAATACATTTGTCTGATTTACACGCATTTATTCAACTGACTTACGGTACCTCAATTCTTTTCTTTTGAAGACTACATAATTTTATAAACACTATATGAGAGACGCATCTGTTACACGTATACGTATTTTCTTATAGCCTTATTTGTACTCTTGAGTATCATATCCTAGGACGGATATACCTTGAAGATGGTTTTGAGACTTCGAGCTGAATCAATCGGGATACCGGGAGCGGAGTGATGTCCGTTGGGAAAGAGATGGGCGTGTACATGCCACTAATGCAATGAAGTGAATTTGAAACGAACAAGCCGTCAATCGAGTTGTTAATATTTGATCAGATATGAAGTGAGAGAATGCGTGCATCGATGTCTGATTCAAACAACATCACACGGTTCACGGTTCACAGTTTCCGATCCTGCAGACGGTATCTTCCAGATATCCAGTCTAGAATTTGATTCTCAAAGTAGCATATTTTTCTCCACGAAGTACACTCGTACACGTACATACATATATACACGTTAGCCGAAAGTATATTTTACTGAAGTTACACTTACCATATGAGAAATAAATGCCCAGTGGTTAGTCTAGATCTTAGCTGAAAAAAAATCTAGACACGCTCGATGACTTATAAAAGTTATTGTACAGACTGGGTTGATCAGTGTCCAGGGTTATAGGAACTGAGGGCACTCTCGTGTCCTGAAACATGTAGGCACTGTCGAGATATGAATGAGCAATTGTTGAAAACGACGTTAGATCCTACTCACTCACTCGATGACTTAAACATCATGTATTAATAATAGTAAAAAAATAAAATAAAATAAAAAATTCAGTCAGAGAATGATCATCAGCGGTTGAAGATTTGTTAAATAAACTTCATTCTAACTATCTTAGATTCACATATGTGTCGGATGTCATGGATACAATTGTCCTGATGACTAGTGTCCTTTTCTATTGCAACCGAGAAATGGCACTTGTACCCAGTGTGGAGAAAAGTGTCCTAGCTGGGTTAGAAGATGGGAGCCGGACACTCTTAGCCACCGGACATTCTTAGCCTCCACACCGGTACGGTAGTATGAACATTCCGAAACACCTACAGTTTGTCATTTCTAAATGTTTCGCCTCGTAAGCGGTAGATACTGGGTTCAGGTACGGCTTATAGCGTTGGACACATCGGTTCTCGTCAGATCACCGAAGTTAAGCACGTTAAGCTCGGTCAATACTTGGATGAGTGACCGGGTGCTGTACTTGCTGGGCTGATCAGTGTCCAGGGTAATGGGAACTGTGAGCACTCTCGTGTATAGGCACCGTCGTTGTATGACTGAAACAATGTTGAAAACGACGTTAAACCCTACTACTCACCCACTCACTCACTCACTCACTCAATCACGGTCTGGTCATACCATGCAAAGACTGGAAAAATGGAACTTGTTGCTTTCTCGCTTAAGTTCAGCATTAAGAGGATAGATCAACGACTGCATTGCTCGGTGTCAGTATAATGCGACTGGGTGAGTTATCATTCCTTCC
>JAVTVY010014506.1:0-69632 GCA_036873755.1 Hanleya hanleyi | reverse complement strand
GTGCTGTTGAAAATGTTTTCCTCCTACTATCATCTGGAGTTTCTCCTGAAGACATAAACATTTTGTTACTTTTGTTGGGTGATGTTTTGAGCTGGTTCATCCATCCATTATTTGTGTCAACAGTTAGATTTTACAGTCTGTATATACCTCTTTCATTTGGGTAGGAATTCAAAACTGTTTCAGTAGATGCTCAATTTCATGCAGATGTGCCCTGTATGCAGAGTCCTGTTCATATTCCAGATTTGTCATGTTTACTAGATGCTCAGTTTCATATACGGTAATCCCCGTAATAGTTCAAACCCCCCATCAAAATTCATTCACTCCCAATTTGGGGACAAAATTCAATCAGTGGTTCTAATAAATTTGATCACCCTCTAAAATCGATGAGATAATAAATAAAATAATTGAACCATTTTGTCAACTTCCTGCTAATTGAACCATTTTGTCACCCCCAGATATTATGGCAGGAAATTTCACTTCCTGTGATTGAATTATTAGAGGGATTACCATAGGTATGCACTGTATACAAATTAGAGGTCCTATTCCAGATCTGTAATCAATTTGGGTGAGCATGACATGAGATTTCTAACTTGTCCGGTAGATGTTTCATTGATACATGTAATATTGTGCAGTCTGGTAGATGCATCAATGGTAGTATTGTGCAGTCTGGTAGATGCTTCATCGATAGTATTGTGCAGTCTGGTAGATGTTTCAATGATAGTATTGTGCAGTCTGGTAGATGCTTCAATGATAGTTTTGTGTAGTCTGGTAGATGCTCCAATGACAGTGTTGTGCAGTCTGGTAGATGTTTCAATGATAGTATTGTGCAGTCTGGTAGATGCTTCAATGATAGTTTTGTGCAGTCTGGTAGATGCTTCAATGACAGTATTGTGCAGTCTGGTAGATGTTTCAATGATAGTATTCTGCAGTCTGGTAGATGCTCCAATGATAGTTTTGTGCAGTCTGGTAGATGATCAGTTGACAGTATTGTGTAGTCTGGTAGATGTTTCAATGATAGTATTGTGCAGTCTGGTAGATGCTTCAATGATAGTATTGTGCAGTCTGGTAGATGCTTCAATGATAGTTTTGTGCAGTCTGGGCGGGTGGTTGGGTGAGTTCAGGTTCCTGTTGCTTCAATGCATTTTGCTGAGAAGCAACAGGAACTTGATATGTGATGTGATCATGTCTAGCACTGTAATATCACTCGTCTTTATTGCACCATGTAAGCATCATGTCTGTGTCTTGTACGCTGTCCTTAGTGTTTTATAGGGTGGATGGAGGGTGTCTGGTTCCATGCTGCTTCAAAGATTTCGTCTTTGAAGTAGCAGGAACACAACTGGGCTGGGTGGTGCTTAGTTGGTTCGTCGTGATATAACTGAAATATTGTTGAAAGCGACGTTAAATTCTATTCACAGCATTGTGCAGTCTAGTAGATGCTTCGATGATAGTATTGTGCAGTCTGTTAGATGCTTCAATGATAGTATTGTGCAGTCTGGTAGATGCTTTAATGACAGTATTGTGCAGTCTGGTAAATGCTTCGATGATAGTATTGTGCAGTCTGGTAGATGCTTTAATGATAGTATTGTGCAGTGTGGTAGATGCTTCGATGATAGTATTGTGCAGTCTGTTAGATGCTTCAATGATAGTATTGTGCAGTCTGGTAGATGCTTTAATGATAGTATTGTGCAGTCTGGTAGATGCTTCAATGATGGTGTTGTGTAGTCTGGTAGATGCTTCCGTGATAGTTTTGTGCAGTCTGGTAGATGTTTCAATGACAGTATTGTGCAGTCTGGTAGATGTTTTAATGACACTATTGTGCAGTCTGGTAGATGTTTCAATGATATTAATATTGGGCAGTCTGGTCGTTAGATATTTCAAATTCAATGACAGTAATGTGCAGTCTGATAGATGTTTCAATGATAGTATTATCCAGTCCTTATTCAGCAACAGGTGTGGGTTATTCTCATTCATCAGTATGTCCCTAAAACTTGTTTGGGTCATTTCGGGTTTACACTATATGGTGTAGAGATGCCAAACCCAGTTTTTACCCCTCGGCCATTTTGGCCTCGGGGTATTGTCGTTGCCATGTACGTCCATCCGTCCGTCCGTCCGTTAACGCATTTTAGGCAAAACCGCTTGAGATACAACCACCAAATTTTCAACACTTATTTATCTAGTGCTAAGTCAGACGCCTATTGAAAGTGGCTTCCCTCGGCCCATATTTTACAGAGTTCTGCCCCTTTACAGATTTATTAATTTCTATTTCTGTCGTATATGCCTGAATGTAACCAACTATATCTGCAGAACTGTGTTCGGTATAGTTACTATATTTTGGAAACTTATTTATATTTTTGTATTCTACAAGCCAACAAAGGATTACTCGCCTCGGCTTATGGAGTTATGCCCCTTTCGGATGTAATAATCTCCGATTTTGTTATCTGTAGTTGAATATACAAGTTATATCTGCAGATCCGTGTTCGGTACAGCTTATTTGTCTCGGTTCTTATTTTACAGTAGTGCTAAGTCAGACGCCTATCGAAAGTGGGTCCCCTCGGCCCATACTTTACAGAGTTATGCCCCTTTACTGATTTATTAATTTCTATTTCTGTCCTATATGCCTGAATGTAACCCACTATATCTGCAGAACTGTGTTCGGTATAGCTACTATATTTTGGAAACTTATTTATATTGTTGTATTCTACAAGCCAACAAAGGATAACTCGCCTCGGCTTATGGAGTTATGCCCCTTTCGGATGTAATAATCCCCAATTTTGTTACCTGTAGCTGAATGTACAAGTTCAATCTGCAGATCCATGTTCGGTACAGCTTATTTGTCTCGGTTCTTATTTTACAGAGTGCTAAGTCAGACGCCTATCGAAAGTGGCTCTCCTTGACCCATATTTTACAGAGTTATGCCCCTTTACAGATATAATTTTTACCCCTCGGGCAGATTCTGCCCGAGCGGTATTGTCGTTGCCTCCGTCGTCCGTCTGTCCGTCCGTCCGTCCGTCTGTCCATCATATCATTGTAAACACATTATCTCAAAAAGTCCTTCACTTACAACAATGAAACTTCATACAGTTGTTTAATACAGCCAGTACCAGAAGTCTATTGAAAGTCGGTGCCATTGGATGTGTTTTTCAGGAGTTATGCCCCTTTATACATGTCTGGCTGTTTTTATCCTTTTAAACACATTATCTCAAAAAGTTCTTCACTCACAACAATGAAACTTCATACAGTTGTTTAATGCAGCTAGTACCAGAAGCCTATTCAAAGTCGGTGTAATCGGATGTGTTTTTCGGGAGTTATGCCCCTTTATACATGTCTGTTGGTCCATATCCTTGTAAACACATTATCTCAAAAAGTCCTTCACTCACAACAATGAAACTTCATACAGTTGTTTATGAAACTTCATACAGTTGTTTAATGCAGCTAGTACCAGAAGCCTATTCAAAGTCGGTGTAATCGGATGTGTTTTTCAGGAGTTATGCCCCTTTATACATGGCTGATGGTCCATATCCTTGTAAACACATTATCTCAAAAAGTCCTTCACTCACAACAATGAAACTTCATACAGTTGTTTAATACAACCAGTACCAGAAGCCTATTGAAAGTCGGTGCCATTGGATGTGTTTTTCAGAAGTTATGCCCCTTTATACATGTCTGTCTGTTTTTATCCATGTCTGTCTGTTTTTATCCTTGTAAACACATTATCTCAAAAAGTCCTTCACTCACAACAATGAAACTTCATACAGTTGTTTAATACAGCCAGTACCAGAAGCCTATTGAAAGTCGGTGTAATCGGATGTGTTTTTCAGGAGTTCTGCCCCTTTATACATGTCTGTTGGTCCATATCCTTGTAAACACATTATCTCAAAAAATCCTTCACTCACAACAATGAAACTTCATACAGTTGTTTAATACAGCCAGTACCAGAAGCCTATTGAAAGTCGGTGCCATGGGATGTGTTTTTCAGGAGTTCACACAAACCTGTGTGGATTGCTGTGAATAGACAGTAATCGTTCGACTACATCTACTATAGGTAATCACCGCTCTATTGCTATATTGTTTTGTCTGTCTATGATCTATATCATACAGGTAAAATGATGCCCACCCCAAATATGTGAGTTGTTGGGGTCAGAACATATTTCCACAATTGCTCTGGGCCCGGCCCTAAGTCCCGATTGCACAGCCACATGTCTATTTCTGTCCTATATGCCTGAATGTACTACCCGTATATCTTGATCATCCCACATAGAACTATCTCTTCCCCAATTCACACTACACATGGGTCACAATCACTTGGGGAAAGCCGAGGGGTTTTGATTAGATCAATCTCATGTTGCCATCTGGTAAAATTTATGGTAATATCATCCATAATTCATGAGTATAACATCCACAGTTCATGTTATACCATCCACATTTCATGGTTATCAGCAGCAGGTCTTTGGTAAACCATCCACAATTTATGGGTATACCATCAACAATTATTAAAGTACTAATCACTATTCATGGGTAAATCATCCATAATTCATGGGTATACCACCCACAATTCTACAATTCATGGGTATACCATCCACAATTTATGAGTATACCATCCACAATTCATGAGGGGGGGGGGGGGAATTTGGCTTAATGTCACACTCAAGTTTGTTTCACTCATATGGTGATAGTCAGTTTGGTTGGTGGAGGAAGCCGGAGTACCCGGAGAGAACCACTGCCCTTCAGTAAGTAACTGACAGACTTTCACACATGGACCAGCTGGGCTCGAACCACAATTCATGAGTATACCATCCACAGTTCATGGTCATACCATCCACAATTCATAAGTATACCATCCACACTTCATGGTCATACCATCTACAATTCATGGTCGTACCATCCACAGTTTGATATCAAATTATACATGTATAATGATCTGAAGAGTGCATGTCCAGTTCATCTGATGAACTATTCTATAAGTGCATGATAATGTTTGTGTATCCAAGAAAAACATATCAGAATAAATATGATACATTTTCTGGCTGTTTTCTAACTGGTGTATAGGTAATTATCAGGATATTCATCTAAAACTTTTATGACAGATGACCTAATGATCTTATTACTGGATGACATGAAAGCGATAAGTTAATACTTGAGTTTGGCATCTTCTTTATGTCCCTGTTCTAATATGTCACATCAGACCAATTAAATCATTCCACCATGTAAACCATATCCAGTCTGACAACCTTAATTATGTTTAGAAAATTTTGCTCAGTTCAACCAGATGAGAGATTTGAGCTGAAAAGATTTGGCAGATTTTGTGAAACCTTAGAGAGGTAGGATGGAAAAAGCATGTTTCTAGATAAACTGGATAAGACATTCATGTAAAGTATGTTGTACTGGTAGTTAGTCTGTGTTAATGTTCTGGCCTTCTGCTCAAGCTATCAGGCTGACAGATGGTACCCAGAATGGAAAAAAAACTTCTGTCAACATTTGTCAGTGGAACATGCTTCAAACAATTTGTATGATTCTTTACAGCTGCCGACTTCAATATAATTAGGAGTAAAATTCATGGAATTTTGTTTAATTACATTTTATATATAAAATAAAGATTTTGTGCAGTTTGGGGTTTTTGTTTAGACAGTCTCATAATCAAGAATGACTGTAAACACAGAAATGTACAATATAGTATGGAAACATGGGGGCTAGATGGAGAACCTATACTATAACATGGAGACCATGAAGAACCTATACTATAAGCATTAGTCATATAAAAATGAAAAATACTCATAGAGCCAGTGTTCATATGTTTAAAAAATCTAAAGCTTCTGTTCATTGGTCCCAGGTTCAGGCAAAGAATGTTCAGGCAAAGAATACACCAGTGTGATTGGGATATTCTTAATCTCTATATTCTGATAAATAAACCATAAAACTGTCCACCTATTGGCTATAAGCTATAGCCAGGACATCTGTATGTTAACATTGTTTGTTTGTGTTCCAAAGTGCAATCTGGCCCTGACTTGTAGAGGATCATGTCATAATTGTTTGTTCAGGGACCCTGATCCGGAGTTGTACATTTCTGTTCTTATTGTAAGCTAGGGTCTACATATACAAATTCTTATTCGTTAATATTAGACGGATTTCACCTCTGTCTATCTCTTGGTTTAATGCTCTTAACATTTAATGTCCATGAAAGATTTTGAAGTTGATAGAAGCATTAATGTTTAATGTATATTTTGGAATATTAAAGGCTTGACTGGCCTCATTTGCTGCTGATGGCATAAATATAGCATGGATGGAGAGCCTATATTCCCAGTTGGTTTGCTGGAGGCTACAGATAAATTGCTAACACATGGCTACAATTGTCTTGGAAGAAGGGAATTGTAACATATCCAAGGTCTTCACTTCAGATGGGAATAGTTGCTGGTTGATGGGACTTGTGCCAGTTATTCTGTGAAAAAGTTCTATGAATGAAAGCATGTAGTTTTTTTCACAGAGTTTTATTCTTATACACATATTTTTTGTTTTTTTTGTTTTGCTGAACTTAAATGAAATGTGTTCAACAGACATTGAGGGAAAGTGCTCTGTGAAAATATTTTGTTTGGAAAGTTTTGTTGAGTGTAGCACCTGGCCAGGACATCATTAACCCTCTCTGTACCATATCTGTACAATTGTACCGATAGAAATGTGGACCTCTGATTGCCTGTCATTGGCATACATAAATGAGGAATTCCTAGACGAATACTTTCATCATATTATATCTTATCCGATAGCTCGGAGTATCGTCTTTGAAACTACATAGGCAATGATAAGTATATCTTCGCTTCATTCATGTTCATGGCAGTGTTAATACCAGCTTGGAACTGTTAAAAATGTCGGTACAGATGGAGTTAAGATAAGAGTCCAACATATCCTGAAGCTGTGACAGTCCTTTCTGTTTACCCTGCATGAACTGACATTTCTTGGACCCCAGTTCTATCTTGTTTAGATTCTTTATACAGACTGGTATTTCTCAATGGTTTTCCAAAACACAGACCTTTTGAAGTTAAATATGCAATATAGTTGCAGGGGGATACCAACAATGTCCCAAGGGGTAAGCTTCAGTTAAATTTATCGGCAAGGTTATGTAGGCCACACACAGTGCAGCAATAAAATACTTTTAGTAAGGAATTACTGAGTTCTATCTGGAATGATGTTTTATATCCATGAACTAGTTCCCTCCTCGCTTTCATGCCTGCTTATCTCATTTACAGAGTTATACATCCAGTTAGAATGTGGTTGAAGACACCAAGATTTACTATGAACATTGAAAAATAAATTGACAGCTTCTAGCAATAGCATCATTGATACACCTGTATTAACAATACTCTTGATATGTTCTCATTACAGAGGAGTACCAGGAATCGCCCTTACATCTCTCACAGTGTTATGGTGTAGTTTATCAGCCTCCAAACTGTTTGTATCAGCTCTGGCCATGGATCAACAACAACTGCTGGTGGCCTACCCCTGTGCACTTGTCTATGGAGTTTTCGCCCTCATTACAGTCTTCTGATAACAGATAACATGTCAGGATGCATTGTTATTGTGGATTCAAATCTGGAGACAATTCTCCATTATGGAGACTTGCTACCTCCAGACAATTCCTCAGCAGTGATCGAGACTTCTCTTGTCAGAGATCGAAGCGGATTTGGAAGTTGAGAGTTTAACCTACTTTTATGCTCAACTGTGCATGGAGGCACATACACGACCTTCAGACAATTCTTCGTTCCAGACAATTATGTGCCATGGCAATGCACTTTCAGACAATTCTCCACTATGGAGACCAGATAATTATATATTATGCAGACCCACCTGAAAGTATTTGTCCACCAGGGGTCTCCTCTTGACAATATGATTAAATTGTTGGGAGTTATATGTACCTGCATTAGGTAAACTTGGTCACCAGAACCAATCAGAATCATTTAACTCAGTCGGCCTGCTATTTTGCAGCATGGAAGTTTCTTTTCTAGAGTATATGCAAGGTGTTCAAGTTGTTGGATTTTAACAATATTTCCATGAAAAAGTAACCCGGATTGCTCCCTCCTAAATACCCCACTCATGTGCATGTAACAAGAAATCCATGTGTTATCATTATTGCAACAATTGCCTGCAGTAACATAACAGTTTCATTCAGTTTAGAACTATTGCCATGCTACTTGGCAACCATCAACTGTCACCAGCAGTACATCTATTATATGTAGCAACAGGAACTTGATAATGGGATGTCTAGCGCTGTATTGCACTTGTCTTTATTGCACCAATATAAGCATCTTGTGTTGTCGTCAGTGTTTTACAGGGTGGATGGCGGGTGGGGGCGTTTCATGTTGCTTCAAAGAGTTGCTAGTAGTCTGGTACTATGCTAAACCATATACAAGCTTCATGCTGTCACTAATATATCAGCGAAGTTCTGCAAAACTTTGATCGGCTGTGTTCAGGTTTAACTCGTACACAATCTTGGCAATCCTGGAATTTATGTGAAGTGGTGTGTGTAAATAAAACTGTTTTGTCAAAGGACAAACTTCACTGACTGGCCTTGTTCAATGGGTTTGGAGAACAGAAGTCAAGTGGGCAGCCTGTAGTACATATATGGCATGCAACTAGATCACACTGTAGAAAACAGGGTATGCAGTCTAGCCCTATTCTGGGGATCAGATACCTTTATAGTCTGAGAGTTTTTGGTTCAATTCCTCGTCATTCTCACAGTGCTGGTTTCTGTACTTGTGAAAAAATGATACTAATGAAATTATATGTGTACAGTCATCCATACGTCAACAGTTTCTTGTCCGGTCCATATCTTGTTTACTATTTGATGGACAACTCCTAAACTTACATGGAAGATGCTTAGTGCCTTGCTGATGTGCAGTCAGGTTTCTATAAGTTTCTATGTTTTTCCACAGAGTTATGGCCCTTCATCATCTGTTCGAAAACAATTTTTTGTATGGTTCATATCTCGGTTATGTACTATTTGATGGACAACTCCAAAACTTGCATGGAAGATGCTTGGTACCTTGCGTGTTTCGATGATTTTCCACAGAATTTATGGCCCTTCGTTCCATCCGATCAAAATAAAACAAAGTAGATAGGCTAATGCTTTCTTTGTTAATTAAACCCATGAAGCCTATAAAAAGAATATATGCAAAGCTTAATATTCAGCACTTTCATTTTGCAATTCTTCAAGTTTCCCTTGATATATGTACATATATGATTCCTGCTGTTGTGAAAACCAAGCGAGATATATTAACCATGATAATATCAGATATCAAAGATCTGTTTTGGTGCTGTGGGAATTTTGTGTTCGTGTATTGTGTCTGTCAAACATATGACAAGTTATAATAAATTTCATCAAACTGGTAATAAATTATGTGATATTACATGTACAGGGATTGTTTTTGTGATTTATTGACTTTGTTGGAACAGTATACTGTCCTCTGCATAGCTGTAGAGGGCTCGTGTTTCGACGGGAATCTGGGAATCCAATTCCCATAATATTCTCGTAAGTGAAATTCACGGAATTCCGATGGATTTCCCCAAAATTTGAGTTATTTGCATGAAAGCTATGTGATTGGATTTCCTTGGATTCTCAGTATTGGCATCACAGGAATCCATTCAGATTCTCATAAAATTTAACTAAAAATGAGCCCTGCTGTATTGTGTAGGCCTAATTTTTGGTCCTACAGGCTACAAGCATGCTTGGCAAAGCTTGTAAGACAGATAATTTATTGATAAGGGGCTGGGACAAGGTGTGTCTTTGTATAGCATTCTCAGGCAAGTTCTGTTTCTTGTACAAAGTTCTCATGCCAAGTTTCTGGTCTCTTTCTCAGTTACTGATCATTTATCCTGCGTTCTTGGAGAAATTTACTTTTCCCTATTGTGTTCTGTATTTGTCATTTGTCACACATCAATCTTGGAATTCCCCTCTTCATAACACTACTCAGTTTTGTTGAAATTTGTTCTTGGATACAGACAAGCTTTGGTAAATTGGTTACAAGTATTTACATTGTACATGTAAGATGACTCTATAATGATCTAAATTTGAAGAAATTGGGTAACTGACAGCACAAATTTACATTAGATACAAATTAAAATTTAGTTTGCTGTCTCTGTCTTCATAGACCTGAAAACACAGAACCAGATACAATTTATATGCAGCAATTTGGTGAAAGGCTTTTGGCTTTGCCTCAGTCTCGCCCTGTGTTTTCCTTTATAATCCAAGATCCTCTAAGCTTTTAGTACAGCAGTACGATTTTTGGTATCTCATCAGTTTTTGCTCAACTGAATTGCAATTCGGACATACTTATGTATGG
The DNA here is from genome assembly GCA_036873755.1 of Hanleya hanleyi. Lineage (NCBI taxonomy): Eukaryota > Metazoa > Mollusca > Polyplacophora > Lepidopleurida > Hanleyidae > Hanleya > Hanleya hanleyi. The sequence goes on along the minus strand of JAVTVY010014506.1, from coordinate 59,307 downwards.
TGCAATTTCATAGAATACTGCAGTCTACTTTTCTTAAACTCTGTTTATTACAGCTGAAAATATAAATATCATCAAAGTGTAAACCAGCCTGATTGTTGATAGAATTTGTCAGGTACATGTAACTGTTTTATTCTTTGGGGCATTACATTTTCTGTAGTTTTTACAGTCCCTGATGTTAATTACAACAGCTCTTTCTGATGATCAGTGTAGTACAAGAGCTTGTGGTCACACGTCTGCATCTTGGAGTGGTTGAATGAATGATTCGAACCACAACAAAACTAACATGAATTGCCCTCAGCCCGATTTTTTTTCTGGTCATGTAGGATATGGTTTGCGTGATATACATGTATGTACCATACATGTAATAGACTCTAGTTGCATAACACGAGCACTGCGGCGGGATTACAGCATGCATGAAAGTGTAGCTTGATCAGTGGCAAGAAAGATCATGCATGAGCAAGTATGATAACAGGTTATTGGCATAGAAACACATTGACTGACATATGCCCACTATTATCAATAAGCTCGAGGTACGCAAACAGGTTCAAAATTGATGTGGGTCCAGCCAGAAATAGGCTATCCTGACCTAGTTTTAAATAATTTCAAAAGTACCATAATATGTTCGGTGAAGAAAATAAAAACATTATGTTGTACCAGTAACAAATAATTGCGACAGTTGACTGCTCAGAATGAAACAGTCGGGACACTCACAAATTATGCCCATCTTTGATAATCGCCTAAAACAGTAATAAATAGAAATTTTGAAGATTGAATTTTTTTGATAGCGTGAAAATGTGAAAGTGAAAGCTGTGAAATGCATCTAATCTTTCAAATATTGGTAAGTTGTGGACAGTATTGCATGAAAACAGCCGGAATCTCTGGTGGAACTCAAATCTCTCATTGCTCATTCACTACAGTGCTGCTTGCTCTCCTTTGCTCGATAAAATTATGTAAGTTGGCAGTGGGCAGAAGGGACCCACGAGTTTACCAGCAAACTACTAACAATAACAACCCCATAGAAGCCTGCAACACACAAAATATAGATTTTCTTCCTGGATCAGCAAACCAATAGGCGAAAACATATGGTACCTGCTAGTGTATTGTTTCATTTTCATTTTTTCCCCGCTCAACTGCCCGAGACACATGCATGAGTGGTGCTATTAAACCACCAGAATGGAATTTAATAGGCTAAAATATGTACCTCAATTATCACGTTGGTTGGTTGTTAACTGTACCAAATTTTACATCGAGCATTTGAACGGTATCAGAGATAGAGATCATTAATGATTTTGCATAAATTAAAGATGGCCGCCCATCCTTCCCGCCACTCAGAGGAACTGATGTGGTTATTCATTGAAAGTCTCTTGATACATTGATGCTGTATAACAAGTTTCGTATAGAACACTGAAATGGTATCAGAGATATACAGATTTTGCATAAATTAAAGATGGCCACCAAGGTTTCCACCCAATCAGAGAAACCAGAACTGTTATTTGTCATAAGTCTCTTCATGCATCGATGATATATACCAAATTTTACATCGAGCACTTGAACGGTATCAGAGAACGAGATCATTAATGATTTTGCATAAATTAAAGATGGCCGCCCATCCTTCCCCCCCCACTCAGAGAAACTGATGTGGTTATTCATTGCAAGTCTCTTGATACATCGATGCTGTGTACCAAGTTTGGTATAGAACACTTAAATGGTATAAGAGATATATATCATTAAAGTTTTTGCATAAATTAAAGATGGCCGCCAAGGTTTTCAGTCAATCAGGTCGCGATTCAAAGTATCTGGATGTATCGATGATGTATACCAACTTTCATATAAAACAATTGAATTGTAACAGATATGTATCATTATCGATTTCGCATAAATTAAAGATGGCCTCCAGGATTTCCAGCTAATCAGAAAAGCTGGTTTGGTAATTCATTGAAAGTTGTTTGATGTATCATTGATGTATACCAACTTTCGTATTGAACAGTTGAATGGTTTCCGAGATATGGATCATTATCCATTTTGCATAAAATTAAAGATGGCTGCCGAGGTTTCCACCCAATCAGGTCCCAATTCAATAGGCTTCTGGTCCTTGACTAGGTAAATAAGCCTACCAAATTTGGAATTCTTCAGTGGAACTGTTTTCCGGCTATCTCGCTCACGTACGGACGTACGGACAGACAGACGTACAAGACGACAATACCCCAGAGCCTGCAGTAACAAGTTTTGTGAATTAATTTAAAGCCTTGAGGTTCCATCCAATGATAACCATTCTCAGATGGTGTGAATCTCGAATGGACCGCAACACAGGTCTTCCTGGAATCAGAGAACCTTCACAAGTCAAAATGCAACATACAACCAAGGGTTCCCAATGGGCATATCTCAGATGGTCTGAATCTCGAATGGACCGCTACACAGGGCTTCTTGGAATCCGGGAACCCTCAAGAGTCAAAATGCAACATACAACCTAGGGTTCCCGATGGGCATAGATAGCAGTGCACAAGGTGAGCATCAATAAACAATAAAAAATAATTAAAAATCATAAAATCATCATAGCCATCTGAAAACCTAATCATTTCATCGGACCCATTTCATCAGCCATCATACAGGAAGCTCTCACCAAAGTTTGGTCAGGCCCGACTTAATAGATCTGCAGATAATCAGCGGACAAGAACACATGTTGACGGACGGACGGACGTACGTACACGGCAACGACAAGACCCTGCAGCCAACAACCATCACCTCCTTCTCCGGTTTCAATATTTATATGGGTTGCATGCGACCATCTCTGTATATGACATGGTGCTCAGTTAAAATTAGATTTAATGTCATGTTCAGGACTCCAGTTCCATGTTTCTGGCCGTTAATATATGTGGACATTGCCCCTCCACAATTTAGTTAATAAACATTTTGGTGAGCGAGCCATGCTTTTGTCATGCTATATAGACCTTTGCTTATATAAGAGCTGCTACATATTTATTTGCTGTAAGTATTTGAAATTCAAAAAAAAAAAAAAAAATTGGATCACTAACTGGGCTCATTTTTAATTAGAATTAAAGCAAATACAGCTATCTGTCGGGAGAAATTGATTTAATTTGAGAAAATTCAACAAGATGTAATAATATGATGGAAATATTTGTCCAGAAATTTGAAAATTTCATATGCCATTGATGGGCAATCGTCAAACTTTATTTCTATCTGTATAATTGTACATGTATGTCAAAATTAAACATCAATCACCAGAATTCATAGATCTGGGGCCTTTGTGTTGCTTGCCGATTTCGGAGACACCCACAGATGAGTGATCATTCAGGATTTCATGGCATCACCACACCTCACCCTTCAAACACTCAACTTTAGGTGACAATATTATTCAATTGACATCACCAACTGGGTCACCAGGATTGCATCGGTTGCACATGCTGTAGCAAAATTACGAGTTCAGCTTAGAAAGCCAATAATTGATACGAAAATGTGCTCCAAATCAAAGCGAATACCAACTTTTTAATTCAATATAACAATTTTCATGAAACATGCAGTCAATTGAATAATATAATGTTGGGCATTTTGAAGGTCATGTGTGGTGTTGCCATTAAATCCTGTATGATTATTCGCAAGTGAATGTCACCGAAATTGGCTAGTGACGCCGGATAAAGTAAAGTTTAGTTACATCACACCTGGATATATTCCAGATCACACAGAGATTCTCCTGCTATAAATGAGAGCATTACCTTTTTCCAGCTCTCTTCTTTTTCAGATGAACTAAAAAGCCATTGATATAGTAAACAATAAAGTTGATTTATTTCCAATAAATAAGACAATAATAATTACATTTGGCAGAATATAAAGCAATGTCTTGTAATTACAATACTATAAACATATCAGAAATTCAAAAGAGTATGCACATTTCCCCAATACATACAAAGACAGATAATAGCAGTATTACATTTCCCCATGTAGCTAGAAATAATTTAAAAACATATCACAAAATGTACATGTTCCAGTCAAGAATAAGAGAATTAACAAAACAGATTTACATTGCTTCACACAGTCAAATCTCTCATAATAAACATGGAAAAGAAGTTGGATATAAATGAAGAACAATGTTCACCATTCTGAGACCCTTGAAACGATAACAAGCAAAGATGATCATTAATAAACTGTCATAAATAATCAGATTAGAATTGAATTGTACACAGTTCAGATGGTATCTTCATAGTCAATGGATGGAGGCAGTTCCAACCAAATCTCAAGTCAATACATGTCCAAATATTTCAATGATGTAATTAACGCTTCAATTTAACTTGACATCAACATCACATTACTTGCGATGGTAATCATCATTCAAATTCAAGTGTAAATTTCCATTTTTTCTAATACATGCATGCCGTAACTAATTATTAACTAATGACTTAACTAATTATTCAAAGAATCGATAAATGGTCAGACTTCATCAGCACAATAGCATGTAAACTTTAGCAATAATAAGCATCCCTCAAGTTCACATAACATAATCAGTAACGTATAACCTGGTACAAGTAATAGTTCTAAACCCTGATGACGTATTATATCTCTCTCAATCACGTGAACACTTATCCAGAAATCTAACATCGCTTATGTAACACAAAACCAATTAAATTGTCATTGTCAATGAAAAGTACATGTGCTGCTGCAAGGTGTTTAGTCCTATATGTAACCCGATACACCAAATTAAAGTTTGCTCTTCCGACTGTGCCAGTCCAGGGATCTTGCGCTGGCAATTAAGTTGATGTCACATTACATGAAAGGCTAACTGAATTGTATAAAGATCCCCACCAGCCATTTAATTATTATGGATGTTGGTGGCCTGCATTGCATCAAGGGATAGAAGTGGGATTTTATTGTCATGGATGTAGGGGGCCTACGTCATCAGGTGTCCGGACAATTGGAAAAAAAAAATGAAGTACTCACTCTCCTTTTAGCACCTCAATTCAGGCTGAATATTAATTTAAAGGACTATATTAATTGAAATGACTATAATAAAGTGAAGTTACACACTTGAATTATTCCCAGTCACAATGCAAAGCTTGCCCAGAGTAACAAGAGCCCATGTGGCTTCAAATCTACACTCGCGCAGTGGCCCGATTTAATATTTAGCGATCCCACATTTAACTTTTGGAATGGATTTACAAGTTTGGAGAAAATTGATTCTTGTTTGAGAATTAAGTGACCTTGATCATTCGACCTCAAAATCCACATTTTCTTCTTTCTTCCCAATTTGGGGCATCAGCATACCCAAATTTGGTCACAATTCATATCCTAGATGTTACACAGCCAGATGAATGGACAGACACACCTCCAAATCAAAATATTTCTTTATTGTCATCACTTTGGTAATCCTGAATTTCTGTTTCATTCTGTAGTCCCGTACTGTACTGGAGTTTATAACCTGGACATCAATATTTTCAACTATTTTGTTATAATCAGGCTGCAGTGACCTTGACCTTTGCATGACCCTTTTACCTCAAAATAATAGGCTTCTTCTTTACCATGACATTGAGTTATGCCAGGAATTATAGCAGGGACATAACAATTTTCGATGATTTCTGTGTTTTTAACCAGTGATCTTGACCGTTGGTATTTTGACCTCAAAATGAGTAGAGTTCCTCCTTACCCTGTGGGTAAGGTGTAACCACAGTTTGGTACCAATCCATAACCAGGAACTATAGATAACACAGGTTAACAGATGGACAAATGAATGGGAAGACAGAACTCGCTATTGCATAATACGACCTCATCTAACAATGGGCATATAAACACTAGTCTGGAGAACTGAATAGCATTCTCCCACACACATATATTTATTTAACATCATTGATTTGAGCAATTATACAGACATAGGACTGTGAAGAATAGCTTGAAGCTCAACAGCAACAGCGATCAAAGATCATATGAGTTGTGTCATATTTGACAATCAAATGTCAGACAAGGTGTGTCAGATAAAACAATCATGTCATGTTGGGTGTTCCGGGCCAGACAACTGTCGTATTAGGTGTGCCAGGCCTATCAAACCAGACAACAACTCCTATAAGACCAATCAAACCAGACATTCCTCCAATAAATCAATTACTCTATCAGAAATCGATCACCTACGATTTTGGAGAAAAATATGATTGGAAGTTGTAATAATTCAGTCACCCCCAATTTTCATAAGGTTTTCCAAGATTGTCTCGCGTGGCTGCCGCTTTTCTCTATATTGGTGAAGGGAGACTACTCTGTGTGTTTGTTTGTCAAACATTTAGCCAGTGTTGCCAGAGGGATAACGAGATAATTCAGCTCAATATGCTCGAGTATTCACTCCAATTAGCTGCAATTAACTGAATTATATTTAAAGAGGTAGCATGAACTGAACAGCATGATCACTTGCAACATTAGCCAAAAGATTTTCAAGTCATGAAGTCTTATATTTCTTATAGGGACCAATATTGTTAGATTCTTCAATTCAGTCTAGTGAACACAACATAAAAATGGGAAATGACAGATGATGTCAGATGTGACCAGGTGTCCATGACGTCCCGTTAGAAGCTGTCACTGTGCAATAAAAGTTCTAAGATCGAGTATGACATTGCAAAGCATCACGCCCGGAATGCCAATGCGCATTTTGTGACATCTCTGGCACCAAGTGCTGTCACGTTTTTCAGAGAATGTCAGAAGTGATATTGAAATATGAGGTTACAGAATAACATTCACCATAGTTGATCTCAACTACTAAATAATCAAAATATGTTATTTGCTGAATATCTTTTGAATGACGCTACACAGTTTTCAAACAATCATTTGCAATAAATCGATCACCCCTCTGTTTCACTTCCTCAAATATCACTTCCGGTGATCGGTTTATTACGGAAATTACTGTAATACCTATCAAACCAGACAACCACAGCTATCAAACCAAACAACCACAGCTATCAAACCAGACAACCACAGCTATCAAATCAGACAATCATGTGCAGCTATCAAATCAGACAACCAAAGCTCATATAAGACCTGTCAAACCAGACAACCACAGCTATCAAATCAGACAACCACAGCTATCAAACCAGACAAGCACAGCTATCAAATCAGACAACCACAGCTATCAAACCAGACAACCACAGTTATCAAACCAGACAACCACAGCTATCAAACCAGACAAGCACAGCTATCAAATCAGACAACCACAGCTATCAAACCAGACAACCACAGCTATCAAACCAGACAAGCACAGCTATCAAATCAGACAACCACAGCTATCAAACCAGACAACCACAGCTATCAAACCAGACAAGCACAGCTATCAAATCAGACAACCACAGCTATCAAACCAGACAACCACAGCTATCAAACCAGACAACCACAGCTATCAAATCAGACAACCACAGCTATCAAACCAGACAACCACAGCTATCAAACCAGACAATCACAGCTTACATAAGACCAATCAAACCAGACAACCACATCTATCAAATCAGACAACAATGTGCAGCTATCAAACCAGACAACCAAAGCTCATATAAGACCAATCAAACCAGACAATCACATATAATACATGAATTGCAGGCAAGCACCTAAAAAGTGCATGGACCCCTCAGCCTGTTTTTTTTTAGTCAAGTAGGATCAGGGCTGCATCTAGAGCCAATTGAGTTCCGGAAAACATATGGGCGCCCAAAACTCAAATGAAACAAAAAACGAAAGTGTTGTTGTTCAATTTGAAAGGATTTCTGAAGGAAATACTCCTAGAAAAAGCTTCTGGGAGCCGCAATATTGATCTGATTGCATAGCTGGGTATTGAATTTCATGTTAATAAACCTCTGTTTTGTGATTGATCACAGGCTCTTTGCGCCGAAATTCACTTAAAAAAATTGAACCCTCAATAATGAATTACGAAAAGGAACTGGGAGTTTGGGATCGAAACCTGCAAAAAATCCTTGGATACCGTATATAACAGACTTCGGTTTCACGCGAGTGGTGTGCTGGGATTACAGCATGCAAGAAAGTGTAGCTCTATCAGTGGCAATTTATGCATTGCACAAGTGTGATAACAAGTAAACACACTGATTGACACAGGCCCACCCTTATCATTATTGGGGGGGGGGGGGGGCATAAGCTCCAGGTATGCAAACTGGTTCAAAATTGCCCAGAGTCAGGCTAAAAATGGGTTCTCCTAATCACTCGTTTTAAATAATTTCCAAGGTACAGTAACATGTTTGGTGACAAAAATTGAAGCATTATGTTGTACCAGTTGAATGTGTGGACACAAATATGCATGGTTCATGCACAAGTTTTAGGATAAATCATATGATGTAGAATAGAATGATTTAATAGCAAAATTAAAGAAAAATGTTGTCCTTCATTGAATGAGAATCTTGAATGGACCAGGCTTTCTTGTATCAGGGAACCTTTAAAATTCACACTGAAACATGCAACCAAGGGTTCCCGATGGGCATAGATAACAGTGCAAAAGCTAAGCCATCAATAAATAATAATAATAAAAAAATTAAAAATTATGAAATCATCACAGCCATTTGAAAATCTAATCATTTCATCAGTCAACATTCAGGAAGCTCTCGCCAAAGTTTTGTCAGGCCTGACTTGATAGATCTGTAGATATTCAGCAGACAAGAGCATGTTGATGGGCATAGATAACAGTGCAAAAGCTGAGCCAACAATAAATAATAAAAAAAAAAAAATTAAAAATCATGAAATCATCATAGCCATCTGAAAATCTAATCATTTCATCAGTCAACATTCAGGAAGCTCTCACCAAAGTTTGGTCAGGCCCGACCTCATAGATCTGCAGATATTCAGCGGACAAGAACATGTTGACGGACGGACGGACGCTAGGACGGACGGACGGACGTACGTACGTACATGGCAACGACAAGACCCCACAGCCCTATGGGCTGAGGGGTAATACGGTGTGTCAAATCAGACCACCACATTTTGTATGGTCAGACAATCACATCTCATATAAAGTGTGTTCAGTCACATTCTCAGGTGAAAATGCATAAAATCGGACTGACAATGTGACAGGCTGGTCTAGTGTGTATGGGAGATAATGAGCCAGCTTATGACAAAGTAAAAGAGGAATATTGGATAAATGGCAAGAGCCTTTCTGTTCGATGGCTGACTGTCTGCCAGAAATGCTGTGGAGGCTGAAATAAAATAGGAATAATTTAATTGATACATGCGCAGGACAAAAATATGAACTCTGCTTAATACTTTATATGTATACTTTTTTTTTAGTTCATTTATTTAATACAATGGTCCAGAAGACAAGGATAATCAATTCACAATTCAACATGAACCCCTTAAGACAATTTCATGAAAATGTCACCTGTAATATAACTATCATTGCTTCAATTTTCACCACCATACCTCTAATGATGGAATCATGTTATCTGCTGGTATTATTATATGGTGTCTACTGCATTGTCTTAGGACAGTCAGCACAAGAGTTATAACTGAGAGATACATCTGTGAATGGGTAGATGATGATATTACTGTAATAATAGGACCACATTCCTGTTCATCTATTCGTCATACTGAGAATGTTTACAGACATATCTATATGTAGATATATACTCACCAAATGTAGACCAGCCAAATCCTAACATGACTGCTATGAAGCGGATTGCGAAGAGGCCAGGGGTTTGATCAGGGGCCAATAATACCACACGACAAAGGACAAGAGCAATAGACAGCGGGAAAACACAATAACCCAACACACAGACGGACTGGAAAAATGAGCTGAAAGTCAATTACAGAGAGAAATGATTTGGTATGAATCAGTCATCTGCTACAAATATCTCCTTTTGTTCAGTATCTCTTAGAGGTTTGTAATTACAAGAAATAGGAAAGTTTTATCTTATTTGACATATTCAAATTACAGATGATTTATATATCATTACTGAGAAACCTGTTTAATTCTTAAAATATGTAAAGGCGACAAAATAACTACATGTGTATCATGAACAGAATTATGGCATGTCAATACTCATACAAACTGTCAGTGTCGCATGGAAGAGTGGGGGGGGGGGGGGGGGTTATTTCACTCATTTGTTGACAGCCAGTTTTAGAGAGGTGGAAGAAGCTGTAGTACCCGGAGAGAACCACCGCCTGTCGGCAAGGTGTTGCAATTAAATATTACTGTACTCACATATTGCCTCCTAATAATTTAGTATTGAGTGTGACAACCACGGCCCCAACCCAGTAGATGACAAACACCTCTGCAAACTGAGGTCCACCATCACTCATTTTTGTCTTCTCTGTTGACTTCTCTGTCGAACCCTGTAACATCCTGACAACAAAACAATGACCATAACTGATACAGAAACTGAAGTGGATCAAAGCATTCTCTGAGAAGCCATGAAAACAGAAATATAAATAATAAAACTGGTGTGTTCACCAGATATAAATTATCACGTTCACAGAGAATACATGTCTTACTTGTGCAATACAATCAAGGACTCTTGGGGAGTTTGATGAGAAAATAACTCTGCACAAATAAGCAGTCAGTTATTGTAATAACGGAGACCACTGATATACTTACATGGCCACAAATACACACAGAACTAATGGCCCCCACCAGTCCCCTGAAGAAAACAAATAGAGAAATGTACAGGGCTTGCTTTTCCATTTCCTATCAGTACTCCCACAAAATAATTCATGAGAATCCAACATATTTTCATTAAATTTTAGCAATCTGTATAGATATAATAGCTTTGGATTTCCATGGATTCAAACTGAGTTAGACTGCAAGAATCTGTTTGGATTCCAGTATAATTTGATGAAAGGCAAGGCCTGCATCCGATCTATTCATACATAAGAATCTATCAAACAGTGTTGTTTTAATTGAACCAATGTTTGAATACATCAATTACAATAATTTACTGCAAATATTATTTCTAAATGACCTATTAATTAGAACACCCTTTAAATATAGAGGAAATTGAATAGGCTAGGTTCGTAAAACATCTGTTTTTCATCAACTTTTCAATAATTGCACCATCTATATTTGAATTATTGGTGTTTAAATTGCATGGATTGGAGATGTACTATAATTGTGTGACGTATACTACTCACAGTCTCGTAGATTGGAGATGTACTATAATTGTGTGACGTATACTACTCACAGTCTCGTAGATTGGAGATGTACTATCGTGACGAGTCTCGTTGGAGATGTACTATAATTGTGTGACGTATACTACTCACAGTCTCGTAGATTGGAGATGTACTATAATTGTGTGACGTATACTACTCACAGTCTCGTAGATTGGAGATGTACTATAATTGTGTGACGTATACTACTCACAGTCTCGTAGATTGGAGATGTACTATAATTGTGTGACGTATACTACTCACAGTCTCGTAGATTGGAGATGTACTATAATTGTGTGACGTATACTACTCTACAGTCTCAGATTGAGATGTACTATAATTGTGTGACGTATACTACTCACAGTCTCTGTAGATTGAGATGTACTATGTGTGACGTATACTACTCACAGTCTCGTAGATTGGAGATTGTGTGACGTACTATACGTAGATTGGAGATGTACTATATTGTGTGACGCATACTACTCACAGTCTCGTAGATTGAGATGTACTATAATTGTGTGACGTATACTACCTACAGTCTCGTAGATTGGAGATGTACTATAATTGTGTGACGTATACTACTCACAGTCTCGTAGATTGGAGATGTACTATAATTGTGTGACGTATACTACTCACAGTCTCGTAGATTGGAGATGTACTATAATTGTGTGACGTATACTACTCACAGTCTCGTAGAAGTGTACGACTTTGTCTGGGAAGTAACACATGGAAAAACTTCCTCCCAACAGCCTTCACATCTCGGCACTGAAAATATCCATCATCACACACATTTAAGCATACAATTGAACTGAACAGCTTTCTCAATCATGGGAGAACATCTTTGACTGATAGAAATGATTTTTATTTTGAAGAAGGACTTGAACTGGTTGTACATAGTATCAGAAGTAACTGGTTGTACATAGTATCAGAAGTAACTGGTTGCACAGTGCCCAAATGCCATATATCGCCAAATGGATTCAAAATTAACCTGGATCAGGTTGTACTGTCTGTCATACTTAAGCTTATACAGTAGCCAAGTGTGACCAATTTTACTGCATTTTTAAATCATCACTAAAAACTAAATCATCCCTGAACCTAAGACTTCCATGGAATAAAGAAGAACCTGTAGGATTATTTCTGCATCATTTTTACATTGTTTCCAGGGGCTACTCCGGAATTTTGCTGATCTGTGTAACCAATAAGCCACATCGTAATCCCAGAAGTACTGCATGTTACCGCATATTCGTGCCAGGCGTGAGACTGGAGGGCAGATTCATGCACATCCATTTTATCATGAGAGCCAGCAATGCCAGGGTATTTTGTCTGAGCGCCGATTCAACAGTTCAAGAAATTTGCACAAAAAATGTTATTAGAATAATAAGCATCCCAAGATGGCGCCGTTGATGGCTCTCATGGAAAAACTCATGTGCGTGAATCTGCCCTTCAGTCTCACGCCTGGCATGAATATGCGCTAATATGCAGTACCTCTGGGATTACGATGTGGCTATTAGCATGGGTGTTTGAAAAATTCATTATTTTGACATTTTTTTATCCATTACTGGTGATAATTTTGCTGTATAAAGTTGCACCAATAAAATGTTATATTCTAAACAATCAGTCCCATTATTTTAGACAAACAATTCACCCACCAAGAAAAACCCACTGTCATAAAGTTTGTAGAGCAGTCATTATCTACTGCTAACATTGATTTCCTATGCAACATTTGCCAATGAACCGCATTGTGAAGAAAACAATAAGTGCTCCCTTGTCGTGGTGAGCTGTTCAGTGCAGTCAAAAACTGTTAGACAGAAAATCTTCATGGCAAAGAAACTAAATTTCGCCAATTCTGACAAATAGTCCAAAAATCAACTCATCAGAAAATAGTATGTTCAGCAAATATTTAAATTGCTTCATGGAAATCCAAGTGTTTGAAGCGGTCGATATTTTTTTCAATAGTGTAAATACAGATGTAATCTGCTTTATTTATTCACCAAGTTTACCACCAAAGCAAAACTTAAATAGCCCAGAATAAAGACAATACTGGTTTGTAATCTTGTATAAAATTTCATTTCATTCTGTTGGATAGTTTTTTTTGTGCAGGAGGAGTAAAAGCCCCTGACCCCGCTACTATGACCCACACGCTAATTGGTCGCACTAGGCTACCATCACTATTGCAGAGGGCCACCATTGAGGGGCATACCATATTATATAAAAGAGGGTCACCATAGAGTGGCAAACCACATACAACAGAGGGTCAACATAGAGGGGCATACCATATATAACAAACTGAGTGGCTAGCAGGTCCTCCGCCAAGTAGCCTGTTTGAGAGCATACAGCATATACGCTTCCAATATCTCCTTAAATATAACTTGGAAAGTGGATATGTGTATGTGGAAAGAGATCTTTATCTGGAATTGTTGAGAATTTGAGGAGGTTTGGAAAGCAGTAATGGGTAGTGTAACACTGGAATGTAAATCTGTAGTTGTATATGGATTTGTGGATGGCGAGGTTTATAAATCGATGGATGGAATAGATCAAGGTATCGCGTTCACAACACAGATGGGTACAATATGGGTGAGTGAAATCCAAGATGGTCAATGGCAGCCATCTTGGATTTCATACTACCTCAAGGAAAATCAATACCAATGGCCGTCTAACTGATGTGAAGCACCTTCCCAAGTTTGAAGTCGATTGGTCGAATTGTTCTCGAGGTATCGCGTTCACAAGATGTGGGACAGATGGAATCCAATATGGCCAATGGCAGCCATCTTGGATTATGTACCTCAGTGAAAATCAATACTAATGGCCGTCTAACTGATGTGAAGAACCTTGCCAAGTTTGAAGTCGATTGGTCGAATTGTTCTTGAGGTATCGCTTTCACAAGATGTGGGAAGGATGGAATCCAATATGGTCAATAGCAGCCATCTTGGATTACGTACCTTAGTGAAAATCAATACCAATGGCTGTCTAACTGATGTGAAGCACCTTCTCAAGTTTGAAGTCGATTGGTCGAATTGTTCTCGAGATATCGCGTTCACAAGATGTGGGATGGACAGAATCCAACATGGTCAATGGCAGCCATCTTGGATGACATACCTCAGTGAAAATCAATACCAATGGCCGTCTAACTGATGTGAAGAACCTTCCCAAGTTTGAAGTCGACTGGTAGATTTGTTCTCAAGATATCGCCCTCACAAGATGTGGGACGGATGGAATCCAATATGGTCAATGGCAGCCATCTTGCATTACGTACCTCAGTGAAAATCAATACCCATGGCCATCGAACTGATGTGAAGCACCTTCTCAAGTTTAAAGTCAATTGGTCGAATTGTTCTCGAGATATCGTGTTCACAAAATGTGGGACGGACAGAATCCAATATGGTCAGTAGCAGCCATCTTGGATTACATACCTCAGTGAAAATCAATACCAATGGCCGTCTGACTGACGTGAAGAACCTTACCAAGTTTGAAGTCGATTGGTCGAATTGTTCTCGAGATATCGCATTCACAAGATCTGGGACGGACGAAATCCAATAGGGTCAATGGCAGCCATCTTGGATTACCTACCTCAGTGAAAATCAATACCAATGACCATCTAACTGATGTGAAGCACCTTCTCAAGTTTGAAGTCGATTGGTCGAATTGTTCTCGAGAAATCGCGTTCACAAGATGTGGGACGGACAGAATCCAATATGGTCGATGGCAGCCATCTTGGATTACATACCTTAGTGAAAATCAATACCAATAGCCGCCTAACTGATGTGAAGCACCTTCTCAAGTTTGAAGTCGATTGGTCGAATTGTTCTCAAATTATCGCGTTCACAAGATGTGGGACAGACGGATGGACGGAAGGACCGACGGACGGAAGAACGGATGGACGGAAGGACGGACGGCTAGCATTTCCAAGTCCTCCCACCACTTCGTGGCGGAGGACAACAAAGGGGCACCATAGAGTGGCATACCTTATATAACAAAAGGTCACTATAGATTGGCATACCTTATATAACAGATGGTCACCATGGAGGGGAATACCATAACAGAGGACCACCATAGAGGGGCATACTATAACAGAGGGCCATCACAGAGGGGCATACCATAACAGAGGGTCACAATAGAGGGCATACGATATATAACAGAGGGTCACCATAGAGGGGCATACTATAACAAATGGTCACCACAGAGTGGCAAACCATATATATCAGGGTCAACATAGAGGGGCATACCATATATAACAAAGGGGCACCATAGAGTGGCATACCATATATAAGTTATAGGGTCACCATAGAGGGGCATACCATAACAGAGGGCCACCATAGAGGGGCATATCATATATAACAGAGGGTCACCATAGAGGGGCATACCATAACAGAGGGTCACCATACAGGGGCATACCATAACAGAGGGGCATACCATAACAGAGGGTCACCATAGAGGGGCATACCATAACAGAGGGCCAACATACAGGGACATATCATATATAACAGAGGGTCACAATAGAGGGGCATACCATAAAAGAGGGTCACCATAGAGGGGCATACCATAACAGAGGGTCACCATAGAGGGGCATACCATAACAGAGGGCCACCATAGAGGGAATATCATATATAACAGAGGGTCACCATAGAGGGGCATACCATAACAGAGTCACCATAGAGGGGCATAACATATATAACAGAATGTCACCAAAGAGGGAGTCGGACATACCAAAAAAACTGAGGGTCACCATAGAGAAGCATACCATAATATATAACAGAGGGTCACCATAAAGGGGCAAACCATATATACCCTTTTTCTTTTTTCGAAAAGCATTTTTAGACTAAAAAACATCTTTACTTCCACTGAGGCTAAATACTAGTACTGTGGCATGGATATTTTATTTATCCCAAGAACTGAAAAGACAGCTAGTGAAATTTGTAGAATGTTAACAGAATTTCTCTTTGCAGATGCATGAAGTTCTTTTGCCATCTTAAAAATTAGAAGAAATAGGGTAACAGATGGGCAGACCATATATAACAGAGGGGCATCATAACAGGGCATACCATATATAACAGAGGGGCATCATAACAGGGCATACCATATATAACAGAGGGGCATCATAACAGGGCATACCATATATAACAGAGGGGCATCATAACAGGGCATACCATATATAACAGAGGGGCATCATAACAGGGCATACCATATATAACAGAGGGGCATCATAACAGGGCATACCATATATAACAGAGGGGCATCATAACAGGGCATACCATATATAGGATCTAGGTACCAATCTTCATGAAGAAATTCACACTGTGAACTAGCTTTGACAGCTGGTTAGGCCAGTCCTTTACTCTTCAGATTATGGTGATTCATCTAGGAACCAATCAGAAACATCACACTCCAGCTCTGTAGGGTAACGTTATCCTCCCTACATGTAGCTGGGGCATTTCCCTTACTATGAACGTAAAAGGGACACAGGAACAATACATCAGCCAAACAATAACCCACTCCCATGACACAATTTGGCTCGAGTTTAAATTCAAATTGATTTGAGGTCAATGCCATCTCATTTTGTAAATTTATAATGCAGTTTTGTTTTGAGAACAGTTCAAAGTTTGTGTAGTTCTTTTATGAATGTAATGTTTTGTGTAAGAAGATGGTAGTTACACATTTCCTTCAGTGGAATACACTTCGGGTTTGTATCAAGTTTAACAGCGAAAATTTCATTCAAATTTGAATCTCTGCAAATTAGCTCTGTTCCCGCAGGTGATAGGCATAACGTACATGTAATGTTAGGTACCTTCTGAAGCTTGTTGTATAACAGAGTTTGTCCCATTTAATAGGGTGAACACAAAAACATACAACAAATAAACACAATGTGTACTTGCAATGGAAACTAATTCTTACAATGGTATCTTTCACTGGTTCATCCAAGGTAGACAGCTCATCATCCTCTGGTTCAGGAGCTCCTGGAACAGTTATGTCCCCTTCCAAGGGCACATCGTTCAGGCCCTGAATAGAATTTGCAGAGATTATTGAACAAGATCTGTTATATTCATTACCTGTTTCACCACTTTTAACATCTACCCCATTTCCAAATGGGAAACAGAATCACTTGTGGTTTCATTGAAACATATGACGAGAAAACAAAGTTGTTATCACTGTAACAGGTGAAGAATGAAAATGATATTGTGGAAATTCATAAGGGAACTATCCAGGGGTTTTAAGAATTTTTACTGGGATGAGGTTACACAAGGTTAGCTTTTTGAGGAAGAGAACCCTCGCACTACAGATAGAGAAAATGTCAGAAATTATCCACTGTGTGCCTGAAGGGTTAGAGGAAGCTCAGGCTAGGTAAAATAATGCAATTGTGATACCAGAGTTCGAATTTGGCACCTGTCCGTCAGTCCGAGACTGGTGAAAAATCAAACGGACTGGTCACTGGTGTGAGTGACTGAACAACAAGTCTGTCGGACTGGTAACAAAAAAGCTCTCAGTTCATTGTGTAAACTATTTCTCTGGATATCTCCGCACAATTTATAAAGAATGAAAAACGAAATATGTCTGTTTTCGGTTACCTGACCGAGTCTAAATAAATCGTGAGAGTCTAACAAATTTTTCAGCAAATTCCAACGAAATCACGACCACGGCCATGTTTTACGACAACAACAACAACCATAAAGCGGCGCGAACACTATCAGCATACCATAAAGTGTGACTTTCATCACACCCTGCATACCAAACGGCTGCTCCAACTTCCGCCGGAGGGTGAACTTCCGCCGGAGGGAAATTACAAATTTGAGGAGCTAAGTTCAGATTTTTCATTTTTTGGTAGTTTTCACGTATTTACTACTCGTAAATTGAATGAAAAAATGTTCTCAATGGGACGTGTTAGCAATTCGTGTGAAATACCATACCGGAGGAGCATGTCTCGAAGATATAATTACCGCCGGAGGATCTAATCTCTAATTGTGTTTGTTTATGTACACGATCAGGCCACTTTACTATATGTTAACCATGCAGACATAGCCATGATCATTTCTAATTTTATCCTCGACATTTACGTCCCATCGTGCTAACTCATGTATTGGCCTAGGTGTTCTCGTCAGCATTGTAATTTTCCGGTCTCGTTGGCGAATCATTCTCCCCTGTGTCAGAGTTTGTAACCCTTAAACTGTTGGCGAAACAACCAAATTTATATTTAATAAATAGTGTCCTGTTGCATTTTGACGGAGTATTTGGACTTAGAAGAACTTTTGTAGAGTGAACTAACGGAACTAACTTTCTTCTCTCTAGTAGGTCGGGGATATTCTTAAATCTAGATTTAAAATTGTGCTTTCTAGACAGTACAGCCTATTTTCGACTTGTTTTGGATTAACCCTATCTGGCCTGGGCGATTTGGGATGTACCGCAGCCCGGGGGGCGGAAAGTGCCCCCCCTCCCCTTCCCCCATCTAAATATTTTCGCTATCTCTAATGCTGGAGAGCTGAAACATACCGCACTCTATCTTTGGGTCAAGCTCTACAAGAAAATGTAAAACAATCCGCCATGATGACGTCACAGATGTCATTTTCTAAAAGAGCATTTTTGGACGATTTTTGGACGATTTTTGGTCAAAATCTTCGAATTTTTTAATTTTGTTTTTTCTTCGCAAAAACTGCATGATAAATTATTAAACAATAATCTGTTATGAACTGAAATAAGTTTTACCCACTTTTCTATACAGAAAAGCAAAACGTTTGAAGAAATATGACGAAAACATCCCTTTTTCTGGTACCCACATGGCCGCCATTTTGAATTTATTCATGATCCTCTGCTCGTGAGGTTATGCAAATAGGCTCAAAATGATAATAATGATAACCTATAACGTGACGAAGTTTCTGCTCTCCATTTTTTGGCGTTCCGGAGATATCGCAGAAAGTTTGGTAGGGGGGCATTTTGGCACCCCCTCCCCCAGGACTGGTAGGGTTAATGGGAGAAGGGAGGGAGCGGGAAAAATCAGGGGATGTTTTTTGGTGATGCTAAGACATATGGTTTCAGTAAAATGCATAGAATCGCGTTGAATCAATATGCTGAATTTTTGTGTAATTTTTGAAGAAATATGGCGAAAACATCACTTTTCTGGTACCCCCATGTCCGCCATTTTGAATTCACCCACGATCCTCTGCTCGGGGGGGTCCTGCAAATAAGCTCAAAATGACCCCAATATGATAATCGGAGAAGTCACGGAGTTTCAGCGCTCAATCGTTTGTCGTTCCGAAGATACGAGCAAAAAACCAACAGGGGGGGGCGTAAAGTGCCCTCCCCCCCGGCCAGGTGGGGTTAAGGTACAGGGGCGTCGGAAGCAAATTCAAAGTGGTACGGCCACTATCATATCACTTTAGGCGAGGGTCCAGGGGCCGCCGGAAGCTTAATCACAAGGTCGGGTACGGACCGGGAAAGGTAGAATGCACCCAGAAACAACCTAGCGTGTATGACAAATTGGACAAACGAACAACGAATTCGTTTGAAGAAAACTAATTTTTTGTTTCGTTGATAAAATAACGTGAACATCAAACGGCATCATGCATATGAACGTACATGTTACTATTCACGATCGGTGCTCAGAGCCGCTAACAAATTCACTGGCGCTCTGGACCGATCAAAGTCTTCTTCAACTTGGAAGCTATCAAAACTGCTTAGTTCGTTTGCTTTTCATTTTGTGTTTATTTCTTTCTTTCTTCGTTTTTTGTTTTTTCTTTCTTTCATATTTTTGTTTATTGCGCAAAAGTGATACGGCCATGGCTTCTGACGCCCTTGAGGTAAAAGGTTGTTCAATCCGGAACTAAGTCCCGACTGTTATGTTTTTGATTGCATGGCCTGTCCATTTCTTAAAACTTTAAGATATCCAACACTTTCGGTTCAGCCTTCATGTTTTGTTTTTGAGAACTTCATAAGACTTATACAGACGGACAACCAATGCAAAACGCTGCGTTCTGATAATAGTAGGCCTTTTACCGCATCACACTTGTCATTCTCTCTGGAAAACTATCAAAACTTTAGTGTAGCGTGTATTTTTTTCTGCTCAAAATATTGGGGGGCTTCAGCCCCCGTAGATATATTCTTGATTAATTAGATAAAATGCATATTTGATGTAGTTTTTCTAAGAAAGATTTCTAGATTCGGCTTCTAATGGATGTAATTGTCTATTTAGAATTATCCCGTTCTCAAAAACACGTCAGCTAGTTAAATAAACGTACCATCTAACGACTGAGACAATATGATATTGTTGATAGGGTATGGTTCTGACATATCAACGTAAAAATCAACAAGTTGTCCTACCATTTTTCACGCCCTTCCCTCCGGCGGAAGTTCACCCTCCGGCGGAAGTTGGAGCAGCCGTTTGGTGTGTTCATGCAGCATGGCAAAGCCATCTTCATTTTTATCAAGCGAATTTCTTTGTTTCCACTTCGAACTTCCCTTGATATATCTGGCCCCCTTCAGTGTTCAAAGAACTTATAAATAGACACGAGACGTCACTGACCTCGAAAACATCTGAAATTCGAAATGGGTCGCACAAGAGCGTTATTGATTGGCTGACCTACATAGTTGGCACCATATTAGGAGAAAGGACGCCGCAAATAGAGGATGATGTCACTCAATGACACTTTACTCTCAATGGACGTGTACGTTCTGATTGGTTCGTCTCAGGTTTGTAGGTGAAATCTACATCTCGGATTTTGAACACTGAAGGGGGTCAGATAAATCAAGGCAGGTTCGAAGTGGGAACGTAGAAATTGGCTGGATAAAATGAAGATGGGCAAAGCAGGTTGGCGATCTTTTCAGAAAATAAAGCACCCACTTCGAGGTCGGGAATCGAGAAATCAGCAACATGATTACGCTTCAGTCGAGCTGATCATGTTTATCAGGACAATTTTAAACATATTCTCCATCAACTTCGAAAGAAATCTACTGTTTTTTGGGCTTGAAATGGCGTTTGTTGAAGCAGTGTTTCGCGACGACACGTGCAGTCCAAGTCGTCGGGGTTTGTCGTCTGTGATTATCTTCACACGCGCTCAAGAAATGCACAATTATTAATTTCTTATTTAGTAGCAACCATCACAGAGAACAAAATATTATTGATGACAAATGTTCCCGGATCATCTTTTATTTAATATTAACGGACTAGTAAAAATATTTGCGGACTGGTTACATTTTTGGCTCACCAGTCCGGTGGACTGGTTTAAATTTTTCTTAAATTCGAACACTGGCTACTCATCCTTAGCTTTATAGATTTATTTGTAAATTACATACTATTACCCATCATGTAAGACAAATACAATAAATGACTACATGTAGGGAACCATTCAACTTAGCTAAGTTGAACATACCGAATCATGCCTGGCTTACACTATGCAGCTCCCATGGATCGGGAACACACAGATTACCTCATCTCTTACCGTGAGATTACAGTCTTGGAAAATGGCCCACAATTTATCATGTGCTGGTGTTAAAATTTACAGTCCACAACGATGCCCAGATAATAAATCCAAGTGAGAAATCTACCTGTAAACTTTTCAGTTGAAGCTCCACTTCGTAACAACCACCATGTCATTTTACACTGAATTCACCAATATAGTGAAATCAGTTTGTGAATGTCCTAGGGCAGTCTAAGGTTTGATGTTGGTTATCTCGTAAACACTGACGGAAAAGGCATTGTATAAGCTTAGACATTATAGTAACTGGATTAGGAAAGTGAATGACTTGTTATTCTGCCATTAGTCTTGAATCTTGTAAGTTACTTACTAAGGCACACACATTTTATCTATCAACACTACTGGTAACAAGTTTATGTCTAAGCGAAACATGCAATACAAAATGCCCCATAGGGCATTTTTTCCTTCGCGGTTCAAATTTATTGATAAATTTGGCTTCAAAATGTCATGGTGGTTGTTGCGAAGCAGGTACCAACTTTATCCCCACTCGATATTTTCCCCACCCGACATTTTTCCAACTCGACATTTTTCCCATCCTGATATCGTGAAATGTGGATCCAGTCACGTATCAGCTAAATTTGATGAAAAAAAACAATCGTAAAGAGGAAATTTGTCTTGTCTGTGCACCAGTACACATGCTCTAGTTGGGGGTAATATAAAACTAGGACTGTGTTTGATGTGTGAAATGGATCACCGTGCGCTGTATGATAGTAACATCCTAACAATGATAGGTGAGAGGGATTATAACCGTCTTGTTACAGCAGGATGAACAAAAATTATTAATATCACAAACTGACAGGGATTAGGTGATTAAATTCAACCTTTTTTAAAATAAATATATGAAATCAAATACCATTTGTATAGTATATGTATTGGATAAGTTATGAAAAAAGAACAGTTTCCAGGCATGGCCGGTTAATATCATACAGAGAACTTGGTCTGTTCGGGACATCACATGCAAGTACTAGTTTTATATTACCATCAACTAAGGTATGCGTTCTGATTACAATTTTTTTCGTCAAATTTACGACCTTTCACAATAATAGGGTGGGGAAAATGTCATGTGTGGAAAATGTTGGGGGGGATAATGTTGGGAAAAATGTCGGTGGGGAAAGTGTTGGTGGGGAAAATGTGGGGTGGGGATAATGTCACGGATTGCGAAGTGGTGCTTCCACTGAAAAGTTTACAGGCTGATTTCTCATTTGGATTTATCATTGGGGCATCACTATGGACTAGAACTGTTACACACCAGTTAAGAATTCATTGTGGACCATTTTTAGTGTGGTAAACGCTGCTCTAATCTGTGCGTTGGCAGCCAGTAGGGGCATATAGTTACCCTGAAGGGTGTTCAGCAAAACGAGATGCCCGGTAAAAAAATAGACTACATTCAACCGCTGAACCAGGAAATGTAAAGCGTCAAGCCTATTTGCACACATCAGAGCACCCGATTGAAGTTGTCATACATGATCAGATGATTGACGGACTAAGACGTTTTTTACGGAATAATATATACTGCCTAAATATATTGCTTATTTTATGTGCATGAATAGCAAATAAGTTATCCTTGATACCGTACATATAAAAACAACACAATAATCAGTTAGGCCTAGGTTACAGGCCTTTGCTTATGTTGTTGTAGTGGCCCAGTTACTTTCGTTACTTCATTTTGTTTGAACCACCAACCTCTGGTTTACGAGTCCAGTGCTCTACTAACTCAGAAACTCTATCTGTGATAGGTGAATATAAGGTAAGGGGTCCGGGCGTGGCATTCCTATCACAGCTCAGAGCGAGGGTAGGTTAAAATTTGGCGATAAAATCTGGTGTTCCGAAAAATGCCTTTTTGCAATCTTTCGCTGACGAAAATAACGAAACAGGAGATAAATAATATGCCAATTTGATACAGTTTGACCGACCTGAGCTTCTTTGTCCATATACCATCTCTCATGACTGTTTTGATGCTGACAAAATGTGATGAAATGTGAGAGAAAAACCTCGACTGATTTTAACGTTTTTGCGCCTTTCTGGCATCTTGTAAGAATATGACCTTCGCTATTTTTATCTCGTGACCTGTCTGATCACGTGAATAAACACACATCGCTATTGGTTTATAACCGGCATGGATCGACTTCTTGATGATGTGAGCCAAAAAGTCAACCACATTCTGCGCATGTCCGTGTCAACTCTGGAGAATGAAATACAACAGTTTTGTTGACAAAATCCGTGTTTGAAGGCAGATTCCATCTGATTCTGGAAGACGGAGGTATCCCAGCAGCCTTTGCGGCGGCCCCTAACAACTATGGCGTGGGCTAAAGCAAGGCATAGCGACGTATTCACTTAGCCCAGGCAGACCGCGCTTCTCGCCGTTAAATCGTATTTCCTCGACGTTTGCGGCTGGTAATCATTTGGAATCGATAATATATTATTAATAAAGTAACATTTAGCAGCTGAAAGGATCAATTGTGTGGTAAAGACTCCAGGAAAGGGTAATAAACAGCTCTAAATAACCCACAACAGTGATCTACAGGGAGCTAACCCAGCCATTACCATACGGTTATAAGCCACGGATACATACTCCTCCATGCTGATGTTAATCATTTAATAAGTCAATCACTGAATATGGATAATTAACAGCTTTATGGGGGGGAATTAAAACAGATTATCCGTGCTATATGCCGACAATGACGGCGTTGCCGCTGTGTTAACCCCAGGATTTTAACGGCTGGGTTAGCGCCCTGTAGATCACTGTTGTGGGTTATTTAGAGCTGTTTATTACCCTTTCCTGGAGTCTTTACCACACAATTGATCCTTTCAGCTGCTAAATGTTACTTTATTAATAATATATTATCGATTCCAAATGATTACCAGCCGCAAACGTCGAGGAAATACGGTTTAACGGCGAGAAGCGCGGTCTGCCTGGGCTAAGTGAATACGTCGCTATGCCTTGCTTTAGCCCACGCCATAGTTGTTAGGGGCCGCCGCAAAGGCTGCTGGGATACTTCCGTCTTCCAGAATTGAAGGAGTCATTAGGTGGTTGGCATAGTGCTGGAGATGCCAAATCATATTATTTATTCGATAAAATGCTTTTTGTGCCTCTGTCTGAATTCCCCACGCCGTGTGCAGAAAAAGATCTCGAGCGACTGACGTCTTATTTAGTTATTTCCATTTCCGGCTCTATCGGTCATTCGGGGAGTCCGATTCAGCAACAACAACCAAAAAAATAGACTCGTTAGCCGATGTTTTCGGGCTAAGCGCTCTACCAACTAACAACAACAACAATACCAACTGTGATAAAGGGAAATTCCCACTAGCTACAAGCTATACACACACCGCTGAACCCGCTTCCTACCACAATTTTGTACAAAATAACTACAAAGTTTCACACCTGAGGCCCATGGAAATCCACGTCAGCCATTGATAAGGGGAATCCCGAACTAACCCGGATGAAAAATGGATTAGAGTACTCTCCGCTTCACGACTGGTTTCGGCAACGACCGAAAAGTTAGCATACACGGCTAAAACTACCGGCTATTGGAGAAAACAACAACTAAAGCCTGATGGGAAGGGTGTTCCCCGACACGTGGATATTTGAAACGGACATAACAACACATGGCAGGTCGTCGTTTCCCCTTTGTTTGATAATGTAGGAAGCCTAAACAATGAGAAATAGTGTGCCGGATAAGTTGTTAATTGTGTTGATACTATTGCCAGTGCTAGTCACAAATGGTGAAGAACATGGAAGTAAACAATCAGAGAAAGGCGAAGATTCAGTTGTTCAGACCAAAGATGATCATGAAAACAAAGATGATGATGCCAAAGAATCGGGGAAAATTATATCATGGCAACTTTGTATCCTTGCATAATTATATCATGACCACTTTGTATCCTTGCATAATTATTTTCGTACCCTGTAGCAACTTTGTATCCTGGTGTAATTATATTTGACAACTTAGTGTCCTTGCATAATTATATCATGGAATTTGTTTTGTTCTCTTTTCCAGAGAATATTTCTGCATTTAGGGAAAAGTTTTCTTCTACAATGTATATTTCCGTATAAAACACCAGCTATAATGTAATATATCGTATGCTAATACAAGAATGATAAATCCATGGACCTTGCAGGTCATCTGCACATTAAGCAATACACCAAATTTCATCATTCCCTTCTCTGTTACAAGATTTAGCTTTTTCGTTATAATTTGTTAGATACCAGCTGGTATGGATAAGCTGGTACCGGTACATCTTCTCTGGCCTACCATACATACCCAGGCATCCATCTTCATATGACAATTTTGTTACAGTGGGGATGATGTTTTAACCCGTTTTTATCCCTCAGCTCCAAAACGTACATGGAATGCTTAGTACCTTGCCGATGTGCGTTTCGATGATTTCTCACAAATTTGTGGTCCTTCTTCTTGTCTGGCAACAATTTCTTGTCTGGTCCATTTCTCATTTTATAATATTTGATGGACAACTTCAAAACTTATATGGAACATGCTCAGTACTTTACCTTAGCGATGTGCACTGTCATGTTTTTTGTGCGTTTTGATGATTTCCCACAAAGTTTTGCTCTTTTTCCCATCCAGCAAGAGTTCTTGTCCAGTTCATATCTCGGTTAATAACAAGTCTCACAATTAGCCACAGCTTTCAGCAATTGTGAAGGTAATGCTGTGGCATATTCAGTATCCTTCAGCAATTTTTAACATGGTGTTATGATAGTTATTTTGATGCCACCTGATTTTGGCCGAGATGAGTTGTGAGGGCTGCAGTTCATATTTGATGGACAACTCCCAAATGGAAGATGCTCAGAACCTTACTGATGATGTGCACTGTGTTTTCTTTTGGGAAAGATTTTCCACAGAGTTATGGCCCTTTATCCAGTCCCGCAACGATTTTTTGTCAGACTGTATCGGCCTACCAGTTACTGTCTGATAGACAACTTTGAAAGTTATATGGAACATGCTTAGTATTTTGCAGATGTGCATGGTACAGTTGTTTTCCTAATCTTAATCATTTGTACCACATTTATTGCACTCTACCTATGTCCTCTAACATGTATTTTTTATTCTAGTCAGGATTAGTACTTCAACAACTTTGAAACCTACTTGCTTCATGCTTAGTACCTTGAGGATATGCACTATCTGTCCAAACTGGGAGTTATTGTCATTGTTCCTCACTCTTCACATGAATACATGCTTGCCTGGGCCATCAGTCTATATCTGAAATTTTGCAACTTCTTTGATACATGGTTGTAGATCTGAAAAGTCTGATCCCTGATGTTTAAAATCCTTATCTTTCAATTTCTGTGATTAAAAATTGTTCAGTAAACAGCACAGGCGAGAGCTTCTCCCTGGTGAGGGACCATCTGTAACATGGCTTTGTCCGTGACAATAACAGGATGTTGAATAAGTTATACAAGCAAGACGGTGTCTATGTATATACTTTACAATTAGAAGGTGTATTAGTGATGGATCAAACTGAAAAAAAATCTGATTGGCGGTTAATTAAGATAACGTAATTAAATTATTAGAGCAGTTTATATACCGAACACTTCTATTCCTTGATGATCAGAAGATAAAAAGCTATTTGAACAGAACAGAGCTGTACAGTTAGAAGCAGTTAAAACCATGCAAAATTATGGAGATTATGCGCAACGCTATAAACTGGTAGATATAGTTCTACAGCAACTTTTCAAGGTAAGATTCGAATGCAGAACAGGAAATGTGCTCTGCTTGACTGATACTCATTTTCACTATCTGAACGGAGTTCACGGACAATGAAACTGATCCTGTGTTAAAGTTTTAGTGATGTCAAACAGAAAATTGATGAGAGCCGGAGGTATCTGGATTAAAAATTGAAATTGACATGGTGAGAAAGAGGTGGTTTTGAGGTCAATATCTCAAAACCAACAACAGACAGTGATTGATATTTGAATTTCTGTTCATGGTATGCTCATAAGCCAGTCGTGTCCCTACTCTCCTTGTTCCCAGGATACGAAAACGATGTGGGCACTCAAGCTGATTTATGAGCATAGTTCGCCATCAATCCACTAAAAGTGACCATGACAACAGAATACATGTAGGTCTTGTGATCGTCCATTGTGATGAAACTTTAAATAAAACCATATCAACTTCAGTCTCATTACCCACTGGATAAATAAATCGGAATCAGTCTAGTGTTCTGCTGTACATTGCTGTGCGATTGAGATCCTTTATTTGGGTAATTGTGTTAAAAAAATGAATATTATAATTATATTATAGAAATAGACATACTTCTGAGCTACAGTGGAGAACCATGAGAACAGGAAATCTACTACACAACCTTTAGACTCTCATGTTCGAGACTTCAAATGATCTGATTAAGTATACAGATAGTCAATAGTTTATCCATTTCCACTGCAAGCTTGTGCAGTAAATGTATGTATGTGGAGTATAGCTCAAAAATTCTGTAATCAATGGACCCGCATAGGAGTCTTAAAAATTATATAGCAGTAATTTATTATGCATGTATTGTCTTATATTTCAGGTGCTTGGAGAAGCAAGAGTAAATTTAACAGAATGGGGTTATGCACCTGGGGACCCTTTTCCTACCAATCAGACAATCCGAGAAGGTATATGAACTCACATGCCTCTTGCATCTGATCTTTCATATTGATCTCTACATGGCCAGTGGACAAATTCAGAAGCAATTTGATGCATTGGATTTCATCCAATTTCCCTCATTTTCCAAGTAACAACAACAGCCAGCTGTCTCACTGTATTCCAAGTGCTGTTACTAAATGGTCTGTTA
The DNA here is from genome assembly GCA_036873755.1 of Hanleya hanleyi. Classification (NCBI taxonomy): domain Eukaryota; kingdom Metazoa; phylum Mollusca; class Polyplacophora; order Lepidopleurida; family Hanleyidae; genus Hanleya; species Hanleya hanleyi. Next base: position 30,946 of record JAVTVY010014506.1, on the reverse strand, counting down.
TCAATCAGTTGACAGCTTCTGAAAATTTGTAAACATTCTCCTTTAATAATACTAGATAAAACTATAAATATCAATTGTACAATATTTGAAATCCCCCTATATATTATACATTATACCAACCCATCCACTCACCTTCTTTATTTTTTACACACATTTAAATCCTGGATACAGTATCATACTTAATCTTAGTTAAAACTAGAGTCGGGTGTATGGTCAAATTTTCTCTAATAAATTGAACATGTTTATCATAAATTTGTTTGCATGTATGGAAAACCGCTTGATAATTAGGCTTGTGTATTTATGTTAAAATTAACATCCCTTTTTATAGGTGTGTCTAAAGTGCTAGAAAACACTGCAATGTTTGGTGATATGGTTCTACGACTCCCCGACATAGTACATGAGATCTATGATAAAAACCGACAGTGGCAGGAGCTGATGGCTTGGGGTGTATGGTTTTGTGAGCAGTCCAATATTTTTGTTAAGACCAGCGCTACTGCTGAGCTTTTAAACCTGGTATGTATAACATAGGCAGTAGTTAAAAGTTACAAGTTTGCAAGACCATTAGGGATCAATTAAAGACCAGGTTCCTTTCCTTATCTGGGTACATGTTGTTAATTAGTTTTGTCAGTAACTGGCATACCTGGCTATATTTGAAATCTGATTTATATAATTCAAGCAGATCAAGCAGCCATTACATTTTAATAGTATGATGGTGAAATTAATGAATGGTTTCTTTGTTGAAATGATGAGTTTGAGAATATAGAAATTTAGTGAAATATTTGTACATTTTGTAAAAAATTGTATCTCAGAGAAAGGATTTATTATTGCAGATGTCTCAAGAGATCAACCTTATAGAAAGAGATGAAGATTATATAAACCCATTCACATCAGTGAATGTCAAGGTGAGGATTTGTTCAAACAGTAGTTCATGGGTCCAGAGTCTTCACAGAAACTAGTTCATGCATCTCCCAAGATTGCCCAGGAAGTACGGGTACGGTAATTCCCCTAATAATTCGATCACCGGAAGTGATATTTCAGGTGATAAAAAAAGAGGGGTGATCGATTTATTGCAAATCATTGAAAGTGACAAATCCCGAAAAATGCGGGTGATCGAATTGTAAGTTTTAGTAATTTGTGTGATGTTGTTGTTGTTGTCGTAACCCACTGTTGCTTCCAAACGCGGCTCCAAAAGATAAATTATAGTAAATATTATTATGATAGCTGGATAATTGTCTTTTGATTGGCCTGCACCCACGATTTTTCGGAAACTTATGATCGGATATGTAAAACAACGCTTTTATCGATAAATCGTCAGTTCACGAGTTACACTATACTCGCGCATGTTGTCAGACTGCCTCTTAATGTTAGGCCTACGTGCGTCCTCGATTTAGGTCATCTCGGTCATGAATGGAAACGTGTTCTAAGTAAAATACAGAAGACGTGTGGTGTATCGACGCAAAACTTTACTACATGCCATCAAATCATACAATACTTTTCACAAAATATCAGAGATGCAATATTCGGTTCAGAATAGTTGTTTTGTCATACCGGTAGCCGCAAAAGTTTTTTGAGTTTTTTTCTCAGCATGGCGGAAAATGTATACACATGGGACTCATAATTTTATCCTAACTTGATCGCGTCGGGGGAAATATACACGTTGATCCCACGGTTTTCTACACACGACACTTTATGGAATGCTTGTTAAGTTTCCTTCGTTGTATATCAAATAAAACACCTTGACCTATTCCCTTAATTGGTCAATACGGTGAATATTATTTGAGAGAATGCTACTTGGTTATAATTTGTAGCATGACACACTTGTAATCAACGAACTTTGCTCTGTATAACAAAATCGTGAATAACGATATGCATTGACACAGAAATAAAACACTGAAGGTTCAGTTTTTGTTATTGCGAATTCTCCAAATGATAGAACTATGATCATAATTCACTACCTGGGTTCTCATTAGCAGGAGGTTGGATGCGAAAATGCCCGTCTACTTGCCATGCACCTACTGGATCATTTCTGGGACGAATATCGTCCCAGATCATTAGAACATAATTTAACGGCAATTTAAGTGGTATTTCCGATGTCTGTCATTTTCTTTAATAAACAGATGATATGGAAGGATAAATATTAAAAGTTTTCCTCTACTTGTCCCTATGAGGGCTTCCGCGTTGTAGTACTTTGTGAGCAACTCGTATGTCGAGGGTGCCATTATTTCATTTCTTCAGATTTGCAAGATCTCTCCCATATGTTTTGACACACACTATTATGAGCAAGCACTAATATGAGCATTCTCATGCAGCATTCACAATAACTGAACAAACTACACTCATTTCCAGGAGAAAGTAACATGAGCCGTGCAAAGCACTGAGAAGCTCTTGGCCTTGGGGTTACGTAATTATGACCCTGGTAAATATAACTGATACCAGCTGAGATCGACAAATGGAAAAGGCTAAGTTGCTTTAAAATCTTGTAGGATACTCAAAAAAATCATACAAGTATTTTATAACCGTGCCATAAGATGGCCTATCCTTGATCATTACTGATTGTTATGACAGTTTTTTCTTTTTGATTTGTAGTGATTTATGCACACACACATTCACTAACCTGTCTCATTCAATAGGTTCAAGAAGTCACATCAAGGGAGATAATTTAGTCACAATCAAGGGAGGTCACCCCATGTATCTTCATCAAAAAGGACACCATTGAAGATGGGTCTGTTATTAAAGATTACCTTCCCTAGTTCATTCCATTCTGTTGTGATCAGCATGAATTCTCCAGGGAAGCATCGATGCCATTGTTAACATGTGCTTTGTAAATTGGTTGAATTTTTGTTTTACAGTTAAGAGAAGATGAATTAAACAGAAGGGTCGAGGTCAAACAAAAAATCAAAATGGATAAGAAAAAGAAGAAAGAAAAGAAGAGAGGTCCAAGAATGAGTGGAGGATCTCATACAGAATTATGATTATTACACCCTGGACTTGAAATACTGTGAATGCTGTATTAGAAGTGCATAACTGTCCATCACAGTAAAAGCTTTTCTGCTTAAAATAGTTCTGACTGGGTCAGCATATATATGCATATTTAATACAGCTGATTTATTCTGAAAACGCAGGTTATTGTTCCAGAGTGCTTCGTTGTCTATCTGTCACAGCCTCTATGCAGAATATTCATTTCTTTTTTTCTTGAAAACAACTACTTAAGTAAAATGATATGATCAGTCATTTCAAATACATAACTGATCATACCAATTTACTCGAGTAGTAAGTAACCAGAAAAACATTAGACAATTTTACATCTGTGCAAACACATCCTGCTTTACAGTATTTTTAACTGGACTGTTTCTCATCCTGAGAGATACATCCAGCTAAAATGATGTAAAGGTAAAACCGCAAAAGTTAATTCCTGTGAATGATGAGACATCTGAATATCTTCCTTTTCAAGTTGTCTTTAACTTCTCATCTGTGACAGATAGATTTCAGTGTTTCACTTATTGATCAACTGGGATTAAGAGGATCCCATATAACTTAATCAGGAGATGAAAATTCCACTCGAGAGAAGGAAAATACATCCCAACCGAGTCGCTGAGGCGAGGTTGGGATGTATTTTTCCCTCTCTCGAGTGGAATTTTCATCTCCTGATCAAGTTAATTTGTGATTCTTTTTCCTATATAATTTATATTTCTTTAATCAGTATTTTATGAAAAAATATCAATGACACACCGAGAGAAACATTGTTAGAGTGTATCATGCCTGCAGGTCGTGTCAAGCATCATGACTGGCCACCTGCGTCACACTTGCTCCTCCCACATACGTGTGCGAGATGACTTATCCCAGCACATTATCCTGCACAGGTTTTACAGAGGATTATATGTACCAAGCTCCTTGAATATACAAGTATTCTTCAATCATTTTTGAAATATTATAAACTTATTTTTTCATGTAAACTTTGAACCTCACCCTAGCCAGTAATGTTTCTCCGTGTTGGAGAATTGTAAATGTTTATAATAGTCATTTTCAAATGAGTGGTAGACATATTGAATAGTTGCTGTTTGTGGTCATACCATGATACAGGATACAGCTCTGGGCCAAGAAAAAGTATAAGTTCATGTGCTAGCCTAACTGTTTAAACCTGTAGTAGCAGTAGATAGGCCGAATTATTACACCATCACTAATCACAAGTATCTTGAATACTCTATAAGGCTGTCCTGACTGTAGGAATAGAACTGTGTGATAGTTGTACACAAACCTTCACTCAACTACAAGCCAGTAGTCCCACAGATTAGTTTTGTATAGACTATACGGGGAAACAATTTTAATAAACTTGACATGCATTATGCTATTGTCAGAAATATTTACATATTTAACTACAACTTGGCAAAACAAAATGATCCGATATTGCAGTTCAACCTCAAGTTAAACTGGTACTTCAATAACCAGGTCAGGTTTGGATTAATGGCTTTTCCCAATACAGGCTTCAAATGGAGTGTGCAAATTCCTGGAATGTAAAACTTTGTTAATATGCATCAAATTACTGTACTATTTGAAGAAAAGACCATTAAGGAAAATATGTGTGATATAGCTAGTCAGAGATATTACTCCACATTGGAGCATAGAGAGAAACAAAATTTTACTAACTTAATCCCTCAAATCACAGGAAGTGAAATTTTGCACTATAAAGTCTGGGGATTTTTAAATTCATTAGAACAGGAAGTTGACAGAATGGTTCAAAATCCTGCAGATAATACATTATTTCTTTGTTATTGCAATGATTTAGAGGGTGAATAAATTTATTAGAACAGTCGATTGAATTTTGTCCCCAAAATTGAATTTTGATAGTGGGTTGAATTAGAGAGATTACCTCACCCAGAATTTGCAGGCGAGGTTCTGATCATTTAATGTCTCAATGTGCACTCCGAGGCCGATATTGAGATACGCCCATTGAAGTATGCCTGTATGATGTCTATTTAGAATTGGGGGTACAAACATTTCTCTCGTGATTCAGTGTTCTTCAACGTTCAATCCCCCCCCCCCCCCAATATTCTTATTAACCTACCTTGTGGATGTGTAATGAATTATTATCACCCGAATTTAGATATTCGGTGGATAATCCTTTTTGATATGTTTCCTTACATTAACCTCTGGTTGCGTACTGTCGCTGAGTAACTAGTAAATCCACCATATTCTGTTTCTCTATTTACTGTATACACAGTGAAACCTGTGTAAACTGACCATTCTTGGGACCAGATTATATTGTGAGTTTTGACAGGGTTCTGGTTTATTCAGGTTCAAATTACCTTACATTTAAGTGTTGAATCCTAAGATAATGTTTGGTTTCAGAGGTAGGTCGATTTACCCAGGCGTTGGTATTCACAGGTTTCACTGACTGTATTGTTAATGTTTGAAAAATAACAAATACAAAGAGATAGTTTCAGTGGAATAAATATTTACTTAAAATGAAGACTTCAAACTTATTTGTCATGCACGACCAGCATTCTTCAAATCACAAAGCAAGTTTTTACAAGAATACTCCTCAATTATGAAAGACGTCATGGCAGCACTATAAACTCACCTATATTACACAATTCTGAATTTCACTTTTCCATATAATGACCTTATTGTACAGTTAGAATGTACAAACAATACTAAACAAATGTACAAATAATACTGAACACATAGAGGTGCAATCAAATTGCATGCAGTCACATGACTTGGATCATTCAAACTTCCAAACAAGGTCTTTTTTATAGCCACAGAATTCTAGTTCAGTGCTTCATTTCTAAGGCGAGCGATGGCTTGCAGGTGGAAATGTCACCGTGTCTCCGCAGGGGGGGGGGGGGGGAATTCTTGATCAACCCAGTCAAATGTGACCCCCATGTTCATTGATAAAAAGCTGGACAGCCGACAGATGGAAATGTTCGAAGGCTGAAAATGGATATCCCAAAACAAGGCGGTGAAAACGTACAAAAATTGAGGTCAATGGTCACATTGAATTACAATACTTCCATTGATGAATAGTCATATCCTGATATTGTATTTCAGGGAGATGGAGGGCATTGATGTTCCAGACGTTACAAGATTTGCTCCCCTTAGCCATCAGCTGGATAACCCCATTGAGGTGCACTGATTTTAGCTCACCTCTATTCTGTAGAAATGAAGTACTGTGTTCACTCTATAGCTGGGAAGAGTAGAAATGTGACAAATGTAGTCAAGTTAGGAGAATCTGGAATAAAATCCATCCATATCCAATAGTGCAGAGGTCAGGCCCTAACCTGGGGTGTTCTATCCAGAATTTGCCAACAGCCAAAACTCCCAACAATTTGTCGTATCAGTTAAAACTCCCAACAATTTGTCGTATCAGTTAAAACTCCCAACAATTTGTCGTATCAGTTGACAAATTACAATAATCTCTCTAATAATTGGCACATTAAAACACACTTTAGAAATCAATTCCAGAAAATGTTCTATGAATATTCAGCTTAGATTATCTAAAACTGTTCACAATTTGGCTACTGTACAAGAGGTTGACAAAAGAAAATGTTCATCAGTGTAATTTTCAAATACATGTAACCCTCTTAAAGTTCTGCATAATTACTTGAACACCATGCTGTATCAAACATGAAGAGAATCTGTTTTCTTAATATCTCCTTCATCTCGTACTTTGGCACAGATTTTGAAGAAATCGTGAACTAGTCTTTTGGTCGCTTCTTTAACTGAAATGAGAAAGCAGAATATCTCTGTGATGAAAGTGCAATCACAACTTCAATTTGAACAACTTGAACACAAAAACACTCTCTGACAGCTGGTGATAGGAACATGGCTATGTGTATATCAAGAAGCAGTGTGCAAAACAAATAACCTCCATTCCTACTACAAGCGCTCAGTTGTGTAATACTAGATCCTGTTTATGCAGTTGACAGGATGCTGTATCCTTAAACCATGACAAGGAGTTGTGATTATTCTTCTACATGTGATGGGACTAGTTTTGTTGAAATGGTGCCACATCCTAACACTGCCAGGTTTTCTTTTTAATTTGGATGATATTGCGACAATACCCTTATCAGATATTGTGTGATTACTCTAGTTCACATGGTGTGACATCCTCACCATTATCAGATGATCACTCTTATGCACAAAGTGCACATCCTTATCAGTATCAGATGATCACTCTTGTGCACATAGTGTGACATCCTTATCATTACCGGATGATCAGTCTTGTGCACATAGTATGACATCCTTACCACTACCAGATGATCACTCTTGTTCACATGGTGTGATATATTTACCACAATCAGATGATCGCACTTGTGTACCTGTGACATCCTTACCACAATCAGATGATCACTCTTGTGTATATGTGACATCTTACCACAATCAGATGATCACTCTTGTGTATATGTGACATCTTACCACAATCAGATGATCAGTCTTGTGCACATGCTGTGATATCCTTACCATTATCAGATGATCACTCTTGTGCGCATGTGACATTCTTACCACTATCAGATGATCAATCTTGTGCACATGGTGTGATATATTTACCACAATCAGATGATCGCTCTTGTGCACCTGTGACCTTGTTAACACAATCAGATGATCACTCTTGTGCACATGATGCGACATCCTTATCATTATCAGATGATCACTCTTGTGCACATGTGACATCCTTACCACAATCAGATGGACACTCTTGTGCACATGGTGTGATATCCTTACCATTATCAGATGATCACTCTTGTGCACATCTGACATCCTTACCATTATCAGATGATCACTCTTGTGCATATGGTGTGATATACTTTCCATTATCAGATGATCACTCTTGTGCACATGTGACATCCTTACCACTATCAGATGATCACTCTTGTGAATATGGTGTGACATCCTTACCACAATCAGATGATCACTCTTGTGCACGTGGTGTGACATCCTTACCATTATCAGATGATCACTTTAGTTCACATGATTTAACATCCTTGCCCTTATAGGTGTTTTGGGACAACTCTTGTTATTGTGTGACAAACTTACCATTATCAGGTGTTTTGTGATCACTCTTGTTCACATGGTGTGACATCTTCCTGGCTAAAGATTTGAACAGTTCCTTAGAGACAAATCTTCCTTGTTGGTAGTAAGGGTTGAGATATTTCACTATCAGATCTGCTGTGTTACGGAGTCCCTCTGCAGAGCTGCCAGATGTCTGCGGTTCCCTACCTTTATTCGACTTATCAGGTGCTGATTTCATGCTGCCAGCTGCCTGTGGTTTTCTCACTTTATCCGACTTCTCATGTGCTGATTTTAAGCTGCCAGGTTCTCTCACTTTATCTGACTTCTCATGTGCAGAATTCATGCTGCCAGCTGCTCGTGATTCTCTCACTTTATCTGACTTCTCGTGTGCTGATTTCATGCTGGAATCTGTCCGTGGTTCTCTCACTTTATCTGACTTCTCATGTGTAGAATTCATGCTGCCAGCTGCTCGTGATTCTCTCACTTTATCGGACTTCTCGTGTGCTGATTTCATGCTGGAATCTGTCCGTGGTTCTCTCACTTTATCTGACTTTTCATGTGTAGAATTCATGCTGCCAGCTGCCTGTGGTTTTCTCACTTTATCTGACTTCCCGTGTGCTGATTTCATGCTGGAATCTGTCCGTGGTTCTCTCACTTTATCTGACTTCTCATGTGAGGATTTTGTGCTACCATGTTCTGGTTTTGAGCTGCCAGCTGCCTGTGGTTGTCTCCCTTCGTAAGGTTTCATAGGTGTTGAATCTGAGGTGCCTGCTGTCTGTGATGTCTTGTGTTTGTGTGATTTCCTATGCTCTGTTTCATGGTTCTTCATTTTTGGTATCTTCTGATGGTGTGACTGAAATGATATGACCTACACATATTACTCTAACCATCCTAACTTAGCTTCATAATGATATTTCTGTCCATTTCTTTGATTGACCATATAGAAACGAAATTTCAACTTGGTCCCCTGTGGCACCACCTTGTGGATTGACATGAAAAATCGACCATAGAGGTCCATGTCCCCCGCTAGCAGCACCAGTTCTGGTGGATTACATCCACCACAACTGGTGCTGCTGTTGAGGGGGCCATGAACCTCTATGATCGATATTTTTTGGTCGATATCTCATATCATTGATGAAGAGTATGATTTGAGATATCGCTGATGAGCTTAACATAATCTAATACAGCGGATGGCACCCATATTGGATTACATGTATGGACATCCATAAAACATAATACCAACTGTCCTCTCACCAATGTCCATGCACTCCCCAAGTTTGAAGTAGATTGGTTGAATCATTCTAGAGTTATTGTCCAGACAAGATCTAAATGCTGAAAATCTAAGACGACTGATGGTGGCCATCTTGGATTACACAGGTAACTGAAAAGCAATGATATTACCGATATCAAGCCAAACTGCAAGTTAGAAGTCGATCAGTTGAATTATTCTAGAGTTGTTGTCCAGACAAGATGCAACTGCTTACAAGGGTTATGTGTAACCCGGCAGCTCGCCGTTTTGGGTTTTGTCAATAACATGCAAATTCGCATAAAGATCGAGCCCTTCAGGTTGCACATCACTGGCAATGACAATACATATTGTTATAAAGATAGTGCCACGGCACTGTAGCTCATCTGGCTGTAACTGGAGAAAGAAGCTATGAGAAATTTTACTAAAGAACTGCAATAGATGAGTTTCTAACTTGTGTTGGCCCCCTGAACACTAAATGATCCATGCAGTAATTTCCAAAGATTTCATGATAACAAAGTTTCATCGGAAATTCAAGATGCGGCCATATTGGATTTTCGAAATGGACCAAAAAAGGTATCTTGCACAACTGGACCACAAGGGGAACCTGTGCCAAAGATCCATGCAGTAATTTCCTGAAAATTCACGATAACAAAATTTTATGGGGAAATTCAAGATGGCCACCTGGTGGCCATATTGGATTTTCGAATTGGACCAGAAAAGGTATCTTGCACAACTAAACCCCAAGGGGAACATGTGTATCAAATTTGAGAAAGATCAATGCAGCAGTTCCTGAGAAATCGCGATAACAAAGTTTCATGGCGAAATTCAACATGGATTTTCGAATCGAATCACAAAAGGTATCTTGCACAACTAGACCCCAAGGGGAACCTGTGTACCAAATTTGAACAAGAGCCCAAGGGGCTTCAATATACGCCCGTGTATCTGGAATTACATTGGTCCAAATTTCAAGGTTGTTTAATAGCCTTGATTCCAATTGGTAGCTAGCCTACAATTTTGTGTTTCTGAGAATGTAACATATATAACAACTTATATTGAATGATAAACTAAAACGAGCTTAACTCTTGGTAACTAGTTGATCTTGAAACAAGAGCCGAGAGCTCATATATCCCACACTGAAATCAACAATAGTTAAACACAAGAAAATAGTAGTTTTCCTGCAAATGGATTCCTTTCAGACGAGAGAATTTTCCATGAAGGAAGAAGAAACTGATGAAGTAAACCTTTGTTCTTGAGTTAATAAACAGGTATGAAGTTCATAAAGTTCTCCCTATTAAATTAGTAAATGTGTGGTTTTTATTTCACAACAGCTGAACTAAATGTAGCTGTTTCAAATATAGGAGACAACTCCACAGGACGAATGCCATATACATGTAGGGGAGAGAACTCTTGAATATTCCAACCTAACACATATGGTCAGCTAAACTTGATTCAGTTTTGAAGGACTGACCTTGACCTTGGACAAATTGATCTCAAAATGTATGGCTCCTCTCTGCCATGCGAGTAAGGCATACTCAAAGTTGGTACCATTCAATACCTTTAAACTAGAGATATCGCATGGATAACAAATGTTAATGGATGAATGGACAGAACGCAACATCGCATTACACGACTTTGTCTTCGACAGGCATTTGAAAATGTGACTTTTTTAATGGCTTCTTGATTTTGGAGTAACAGTGACCTTGACCGTTGACCCAAAATTTGGTATGTAACACTTGTCCCTCTAATGTATCTACTGGCAGAAAAAAAATTACTTTCAATGATTTCCTGATTTTGGGATCAGTGACCTTGATCTTTGATCTTGACCTATTTTTGGTACATGACACATCATCTTCACTCAATGTATCAGATGATAAATCGTCTCCCCGTAAATTCTCAATGGACAAAAAAATCATGATTTTTAACAATTTCACGATTTTGGGGTCACAGTGACCTTGACCTTTGGCCAGGTCACTTGACCTACATTTTGGTATGTGACACAACGTGTCCCCCTAATGTATCTACTGACACAAAAACATGTTATTTTAAATAATTTCCTGATTTTGGGGTCACAGTGATCTTTGACCTTGACCTAATTTTTGGTATGCGACACTTCATTTCACCCTACTGAATCCACTTACAAAAAATTTGTCATTTTCGATGATTTCCTGATTTTTAGGTCACACTGACCTTTGACCTTCATTCTGGGGTCACAGTGACCTTGACTATTGACCTGGATATAAATTTCGGTACATGACGAAACGGCTCCCCGTAATTTCTCAATGGACTCAAGAAATCATGAATTTTAACAATTTCACAATTTTGGGGTCACAGTGGCCTTGACCTTTGACCTTGACCTACATTTTGGTAGGTGACACAACGTGTCCCCCTAATGTATCTACTGACAAAAAAAATGTTATTTTTAATAATTTTCTGATTTTGGGGTCACAGTGACCTTTGACCTTCGACATTGACCTAGTTTTTGGTATGCGACACTTCGTTGAATCCACTCACAAAAAATTAGAAATTTTTATTGATTTCCTGATTTTTCTGTCACACTGACCTTTGACCTCTGACCTCGACCTACATTTGGTATGCAAGACATCATTCCCCCCGAGGGCATCCACTCACCAAAAATTAGAACTGTAGATAGAAAACTGTCAATGATTTCCTGAGTTTAGGCAACAGTGACCTTTGACCTCTGACCTCGATTTTGGTACGCGACACATCATCTCAACCTAGTGTATCCACTCACGAAAAATTGCAACTGTGGATAGAAAACGTTCACAGATATAGACCGGACACGAACATTTCAGCGATTTCCTGTTTTTCAGGCCAGTGACCTTTGACCTCTGACCTCGGCCTTCATTTTGGTACGCGACACTTCGTCTCCCCGTAGGGTATCCACTCACCAAAAATTAGAACTGTAGATAGAAAACTGTCCCAGATATAGACCGGACACGAGGGACGGACAGACGTACTGACAGACAGACGGACGGAAACCGCCATCACATAATACGTCCGCCTTTTGGCGGGCGTATAAAAAGATCCATGCAGCACTTCCTGAGAAATCACGATAACGAAGTTTCATAGGGAAATCCAAGATGGTCACCTGGTGGCCATATTAGATATTGAAAATGGACTAAAGTACACATGTTGTACAACTAGACCCCAAGGGGAACCTGTGTACCAGATTTGATAACGATCCATGCAGTACTTCCTGAGAAATCGCGACAACAATGTTTCATAGGGAAATCCAAGATGGCCGCCTGGTAGCCATATTGGATTTCTGAATCAGACCACAAAAGGTATCTTGCACAACTAGACCCCAAGGGGAACCCGTGTACCAAATTTGAGAAAGATCCATGAAGTAGTTCCTGAGAAATTGCGATAAAGTTTCATGGGGAAATCCAATATGGCCGCCTGGTGGCCATATTGCATATTCAAATTGGACTAAAGTACAAATGTTGTACAACTAGACCCCAAGGGAAACCTGTGTACCAAATTTGAGAAAGATCCATGCAGTACTTCCCGAGAAATCACGATAACAATGTTTCATGGGGAAATTCAAGATGGCGGCCTGGTGGTTATATTAGATTTTCGAATCGAAGCAGAAAAGGTATCTTGCACAACTAGACCCCAAGAGGAACCTGTGTACCAAATTTGAGAAATATCCATGCAGTAGTTCCTGAGAAATCACGATAAAGTTTCATGTTTCAAATTGGACTAAAGTACACATGTTGTACAACTAGACCCAAAGGGGAACCAGTGTACCAAATTTGAGAAAGATCCATGAAGTAGTTACCGAAAAATAATGATTTCACTGGTAAATTCAAGATGGCCACCATGGCAGCCATATTTGAAATCGTATCGACACCGCATGAACAAATTCTGGTGTACTCATTGGGGGGAACATGCATGCCAAGTTTCAGCTTAATCGGCCAAGCGGTTTCAGAGAAGAAGATGTTTACGGACGACGGATGACGCACGACGGACAGTCAGGCCATGACATAAGCCCATCGGGCCGGCCCAGATGAGCTAAAAATTTGACTTCTTTGTCAGTGATGTTGAAGTTGGATTGAAAGATGAACTATTATTGAACTAAAGATTACCTTTTTCTCAAGCAGTAAATTATTCTAAGTCCAGCCTAAACAGAAAACATTAACCCAGAAAACTTTCAAGAGTCCAAAAGAAGTCAAAATTATTCTAAGTCCAGCCTAAACTAAAAACATTAACCTTCCAGCTTGAGTCTAACGTTGTGCTAAACATAACGAGAGATCCTGAAGGATCTTGGCACCCACCATTGTCCGATAATTGTAAGCTAATGACAAGGGGATCTTTTTGTCCATTGTTACTAAGAACAAACGATTGATTTGTAATTTTATTTACAGAATTTCGAATCTGAGCGAAAAAGGGGCACTGGAAAGCACCAAGATATAATCTTTCTAAATTTCAGGAGTTTCAAGATTTCTAGAAACTGTACTTATGTCGGTTGTTATAGTACAAGAGAAATGAGGAAAGTTAGTCTGAAAGTGAATGTACATGTACGGAGGATCGTTCGTCTTCGTTTGTAGTATTTTTATTGTATTTTTTTTTTGCACGCGTCATCATTGGGTACTGGAAGCGAAGACAAATCTCTTTGACACTTTGGCATGAGCTATGAAACATACTTAAGATTTTATAATTAGGAACGAATGCTAATTCTGTTCTGGTTTCCTTAAGTGGCATTTAGAAGTTGGGAAGTAGATAAATAAACAAATTGCTTATGGATAACAACTTCTAGTTTATTCAGGACGACGTTTCGATACAGGTACTAGTATCGTTCTCAAGTCAAGTCTGTTCTGTTTACTGGGCTAGTTTGAGATATCTCTTTTAAGACACCATGCTCGAAAATAGTAAGATGGTACAATACTTAATACTGAAGGGATCGGGTCCGCGCAGTAATGTTGAAACTTCGAAAGTGTCTGAATCCTGATTATCTCCGTTGGATCGAAACAGGCAGTAGTCTACAGTTGTCAAGTTGTGACGTTGTGTCCCTTCATGTAGCTGACCCGCCGGCAGACGAAAGGGTGGGGCAGTTCACTTGCAACTGCATGGACTAAAGAAAACTGATTTAAAATTTGAAGAAATACATTTTAATTCCAAATTATTTGAACTCCTTGATATGGAACGTGAAGGTATGGATATTCTCTATAGCCAATATATAGAATATGCCCCACCGTTTGATCCGCCGACTCTTGTGATGCAACGTCACAACTCGGAAATACCGTATTAACTTAAAGCGTAACTTGGATTTTCGAATCGGACCAAAAAAGGTATCTTGCACAACTAGACCCCATGTGTGTACCAAATTTCAGAAAGATCCATGAAATATTTCCTGAGAATTCACGATAACAATGTTTCAAAGGGAAATTAAAGATGGTCACCTGGCGGCCATATTGGATTCTCGAATCGGACCAAAAGATATCTTGCACAACTGGGCCACAAGGGGAATCTGTGTGCCAAATTTGAGGAAGATCCATGCAGTACTTCTTGAAAAATCACGATAACAAAGTTTCATTGGGAAATTCAAGATGGACGCCTCGTGGCCATATTGGATTTTCGAATCGGTCCAAAAAGGTATCTTGCACAACTGGGCCACAAGGGGAATCTATGTACAGTGCAGTGAGTTGACAAGACGTTTAAAATGGACAAGTATCTGGCTAATCGTTAACTCCCAACGACGGGGGATAAACGTCTGCGAGAGAATACTAAGGATCAGGACTATGAACGAAAACAAAAGCGGGCGTTTGTGCCTTCATGGGTGAAGGAATACTTTTGGCTGGAGTACGATGATCAAAGAGCTGAAATGTTCTGTCGAGTGTGTAGGCGATTTCCTCAGCTGGCGGACACGAACAATCCATTCTTGCCTGAAATGAATCATTTCCACAAGGACCTGGTTCGAACACAATTGTTCTCTCTACCACAAGAGGTGTTAAAAAATCTTTGTTTTTATTTATATCACGTTCTCATCCGCAGATTCAAGTCAAATCTGAAACTCGGTAGTAAAGCCATCTGTGGTCCATAAAAAATTTCTATATATTGGTGAACTTCAGGTTACACATTATCATTCGGGCTAGTAAAAATATTTTCGGGCAAGTAAATTTGTACTACTGGCTGCCCGAAGGGCAACTAGATTTTTTGATATTTTGCGTGCCCCCCCCTCCCCACTAAGTAGCGGCCCGGGGGACAAAAAGAATCATGAGATCTTCAGAAAAGGTTCCCACATACAACATTTGGAAAGAATCCGTTTAGATTTTCAGTAGCTATTGTCCAGAAATGGAGGTGGGGAGGGGGAGGACAAAAAATAGAACTTTACCTTTGCTGACTTGTGTTTTCTCTGGTGTGAACTGTCCTCTGTAGTCCCAGGTTTGTGGAATTTTCTTTCAGAATAAAAGTTCATATGAGGATCTTTAGTACTCTCTGATTTGTGACCATTAAGATAGTCTTCTGTATGGTCTGTCATAGAAGCATCAGTCCCATCATCAGTTTCAAAGAAATACTTGATTTTTGGCACAGGTTTTGTCCTAACGATAGGGGTTGGAGACGAAGCCTCACTGTTTACTATTAAAGCACCATCTGTTTTATGTTCAGGTACTTTTTTCGGAGATACCACAGTTGCTGCTTCTGAAAAATTTGTCGATTTAGCTGGAATGTTTTTGTGACTAGAGGCAGAATCGTATGTGTCAAATGTCGAACTGTAACTAAATTCAACATCTGAAGAAAAATGTACATTTTTAAGAGATGAAGTTCTACTCTGCTCAGTATTTGTATGGCATTTCTCCATCAACTCTGTGGCTGTAACAAAGGGACTAGATTGAACCCCTGATGATGAAGTGACTTTCTTACTCAGCACGTCCCTTGCACTGATTAGAGGGCTCATTTTTTTGTTCTTCTCAATTGCCGCACAATTAGAGGTCAATAGTTCCTTGGCAGTGATAAAGGGACTATGGGAATTCTCCTCTAGCTTTTTACCAAGTTCACTTGTTGTCGAATCCTTTACGCACTCCTCAGTCATCTCATCCATTACAGGAATGGGAACTAAGGCAGGAAACAATTCTCCAGAACTGGTCAATTTTCGGACTTCACCCACTGTCTTCATGGTGTTTGCCTTATAGCCATTGGCCAGTCTGCTTGTTGAGAAGACCTGATATTCCACTTGTATAGCACAGGTACAGGCCTCATCCAAGTGTGACAACAGTTTTTCAGGATAGTCCTCAAAACACTTCCTTACATTGCTCGTCAGTGCATCTTCAATCATCTGCAGGCAGTGTTCTCTAGCCTAGAGTATGAAGGCAAGAACATTTACTCAAGGTCATTGTCCCACTCTCATAATGGGTGACTGACAAGTTTCAAGACTTCCATAATTATTTCAATGCAACTTCCTCATGATAAAATACTGAAAGATGACTTTTTATATTTTATGTACTCATTCATGGAATAAGGTATGAGTTACACAGCCTGATATAATGAAAAGCTTCAGAATAAATCTGGGTATCCTTGCATTTGGTGGAGGGAGATAACCAGGGAATGAATAATCAAGATCGAGAGGGGGATAACCAGGGAATGAATAATCAAGATCTGGAAGGAGATAACCAGGGAATGATTAATCAAGATCTGGAGAGATAACCAGGGAATGAATAATCAAGGTCTGGAGGGAGGTAACCAGGGAATGAATAATCAAGGTCTGGAGGGAGGTAACCAGGGAATGAATAATCAAGGTCTGGAGGGAGGTAACCAGGGAATGAATTATCAAGGTCTGGAGGGAGATAACCAGGGAATGAATAATCAAGGTCTGGAGGGAGGTAACCATGGAATGAATAATCAAGGTCTGGAGGGAGGTAACCAGGGAATGAATAATCAAGGTCTGGAGGGAGATAACCAGGGAATGAATAATCAAGGTCTGGAGGGAGGTAACCAGGGAATGAATAATCAAGATCTGAAAAGAGATAACCAGGGAATGAATAATCAAGATCAGGTAGGGGCATCTTTCACAGTCTTTCCATGTATTTACCTACACCCTTGGGCGAGTGATTAAATATGATTTAACATTGTATGTTTCAGTCTTATCATGATGTTTGGGTCCTATTTCTTTTCACACCCAGAAACCCCAGTCTGTCGCCACTTACAAAAAGCTGTCTGAGTAGCTGAGGCCCTTAATATTTTCTGTGACCTAGAGTGTGCACAACGATGCCCCAGGTCTATTCTCCAAACGTTGAAAGGACAACTTGTCTCTTACCTTGACAGTGAGTTTGGGTATTTTCTGACTAGAGGCCTCCTTCAGGGGACATGAAAGACTAGGGGGAACAAACGCCTCTGGCTTATTCCCTCCTCCCTGAGCACCCTGTGGAGAATATACAATTGTATCAAGTTCAATACCTGTGAGTTGTGTTCTGCACTCTCTCATGGCAGAGAGATTTCATGGTGAGATAATAGAGAAAGTGGATAGACATAACACAAGCATTAGGAGTGTTGATTAATGCAACATCTGCATAATAACTTTAAATGCAACATCTTCGTGATAACGTTACAAAATTAAACATTTATAAACAATGTTTCTATTTGTTACCAAATCAAACCTGCTTTAATTAATGTCTTAATCTCCGTCAGGAAGATGAATTCAAACCGTAAAAACGGAAGTTAAAACTAAAAGTTATCTCCCCTAGAGGAGAGTTGTCCGCCCCTAGGAGAGCTCTCCCATTCATCCCAGTGGAGTTACTATAAAAGGCTCTGCTCAAATCATTCCTATCCTCTTTCTCATTGTAACAAACCGAGACCTGTAGTGTGCAAGGCCGCGGCATGAGGGGACGGAAGGGAGGGACAATTAAATTAAAGCAGGTTTGATTTGGTAACAAATAGAAACATTGTTTATAAATGTTTAATATTTGATTCCCAAATCGTAAACCTGCTTTAATTAATGCCTCAGTACCAACATATGGAGGTGGGACCCTCGGCCTTGTTGTAGCTCCAATAGCAGGCTAAGTAACCGCTGGGATGACACAGACATGAGCATAAACATGAGACATTAATACTCAACAAGTGGAACCCTGGTCAGAGACGTAAAAGGGTAATTCATGGATTTGATACAGTTGTACTTATCTTGAGTGTCTCCATCCATGTAGCTGTGCTCGTGGTGTGGTACACAAACTCTACCAAGATGAAGGATTCCTCGGCCCCTTAGGCGGCACTGTATGTCCTGGGTGGGGCAATAGCCAGCAGTCCGTGCATACAGGAAGATACTTGGCTGGACCTTAACCCTTTCACCGATTAAACCCGGTGTACGGGGATAACGAGAGTGCCACCCGTACGACCATCCCCGGTTGATCGGGTTAGCTTTAAACCTGTTGGCCATCACGATGGGTACAGCACTTTTATTTTTTTGCATTCGTTTTAACGGAAACCTATCAAACACTGTATACTTCTGGAAAGCCGAAACCCTGATCAATTTGATTCTCGAAATTGTTTGCTTGTTTGAAAAATAAATAAAACAAATTTAGAATTTGCATTTTTCCCCACATACCGTGTGACGGGCATCTCGGCAGCGAGCCGCAAAAATGGAAAAAATCATCGAAAACCTCATCCTAACTCCTGTATTTTTTATGTGACATGACTGGTAAAGCGTGGTGAATATTCCCCAGACGACTGAAACTGCCAACGACGACCGGCAAAGTTTATTTCCATATTTTTACGAGTCTTGATCCGCAAAGTTTGTCGAACACATTTCAAAATGTCGGCAGCAAGCTGCGTTATTGAGCCGACGAGCCAATCGGTATGCGTAATTTTGCCCACATGACCTCTAGCAGCCAACAGATTTGAGACGAGCGTAGACAGTGGCTGGAAGGATGGAATGACATCATTTTATAATCCAATCGTATCCTCCGTTTTATTTTGCCATCCATTCAAGGTTATTTCCTGTCTAGAAAGGTGAAAGGTCGCTCTTTCCAACGAGAGGTCAAACATGAAAATTGGCCGAGAAAAACTCGAGAAAAACGCTGTCAAATGCGGTCGAAAAAAGACGATTTCTCCGTTGGATTTTGATGTTTTTGAGTCGAGAAAGCCGGGGAAAGCGCATTCTCTCGCAGTAAAACCTAATTTTGTATGCTATTTTATTTATTTTGCTATAAAACTAGAGCAAATAACACTGGAGTGTGTCTTGTGGAGACAGGTTTCTTATGTTTTTCTGCAAATCTCGGACGCAAACGCAATTTCTAGCATTCCAAA
Organism: Hanleya hanleyi; assembly: GCA_036873755.1. Lineage (NCBI taxonomy): Eukaryota > Metazoa > Mollusca > Polyplacophora > Lepidopleurida > Hanleyidae > Hanleya > Hanleya hanleyi. The sequence continues at coordinate 11,430 of JAVTVY010014506.1, read as the reverse complement.
GACAACATATACAAATTTTAACAGTTCTCAGGGAATTGATCGTCAGCAGGTCACTTTTGTCAGGGGAAATAATCGGTGAAAGGGTTAAGAATGGGGAGAGCGTATACTGCCCAGAGCTTAGAGGGCGCCAAGCCACACCACACCACTCTCAGTCCGCAAGCCGTCTTATGTCAACTCTCCATACTTGGACCTTGAACTTGAACAGGTCTTGTAGGATGCGTTGGAGTTGACTGCGTTTGCTCCCTGAGTCAACTCTACGCAATCGTCAACTCTCTGTACTTTATTCGACTGTGGAGACACTGGCAAAGTGTCAATACTTCGTCTTGTGAGTTGAGCGTAGGTGACCCAGCTGAGATCATCTGGGAGGAAGTCAGATCAATCTGAAATGACACAAGCAAAACTGCAGTAAAGTCAAAGATTAAAAGTCAGAATTGTGTCAGGCCTAAAATGATGACTTGAGAGATAGCGGCTGGCAAACTGACCTATTACTACTGAGTAGATAACATTTATATCCAATTATTTTTAAGATAACATTTATATCCAATTATTTTTAAGATAACAGTCTCTCAGTAAGGTACAATTACTAGTGCTGGAAAAAAGGTCAGACTGTGCGAGACACGAACCCGCGTCCTCAGAGTTCGATACCAAATCGCCAGCAGTAACAGCAAACGGCCCAGACCACTCGGCCATCTCAGCCTCTATCTAAAATGATCACAGGCATGACAATAAATCTCAACAAAAGAACCCTGTTCGGTAATGCAGTGGGTAATTATGGAGTAGTAATAGAAGATACTTATCTTATGAGTGTCTTCCTCCATGTAGCTGTGATCGTGGTGTGGTACATACTTCTACCAAGCTGAAGGATACCCCGGGCCGCTTAGGCTACTAGAAGGTCTTCTTGGTAGGCACTGTATGTCTTGGGTGGGGCAATAGCCAGCAGTCCGTGCATACAGGGAGATACTTGGCTGGACCCAAGAACGGGGAGAGCGTATACTGCCCGAAGCTTAGAGGGCGTCAAGCCACACCACTCTCAGTCCACAAGCCGTCTTATGTCAACTCTCCATACTTGGTCCTTGAAAGTTGAACAGGTCTTGTAGGATGCGTTGGAGTTGACAGCGCTTGCTCCCTGAGTCAACTCTACGCAATCGTCAACTCTCTGTACTTTATTCGACTGTGGAGACACTGGCAAAGTGTCAATACTTCGTCTTGTGAGTTGAGCGTAGGTGACCCAGCTGAGATCATCTGGGAGGAAGTCAGTTCAATCTGAAATGACACAAGCAAAACTGCAGTAAAGTCAAAGATTAAAAGTCAGACTTGTGTCAGGCCTAAAATGATGACTTGAGAGATAGCGGCTGGCAAACTGACCTATTCCTACTGAGTAGATAACATTTATATCCAATTATTTTTAAGATAACATTTATATTCAATTATTTTTAAGATAACAGTCTCTCAGTAAGGTACAATTACTAGTGCTGGAAAAAAGGTCAGACTGTGCGAGACACGAACCCGCGTCCTCAGAGTTCGACACCAAATCGCCAGCAGTAACAGCAAACGGCCCAGACCACTCGGCCATCTCAGCCTCTATCTAAAATGATCACAGACATGACAATAAATCTCAACAAAAGAACCCTGGTCGGTAATGCAGTGGGTAATTATGGAGTAGTAATAGAATATACTTATCTTTTGAGTGTCTTCCTCCATGTAGCTGTGATCGTGGTGTGGTACATACTTCTACCAAGCTGAAGGATACCCCGGGCCGCTTAGGCTACTAGAAGGTCTTCTTGGTAGGCACTGTATGTCCTGGGTGGGGCAATAGCCAGCAGTCCGTGCATACAGGGAGATACTTGGCTGGACCTTAAGAACGGGGAGAGCGTATACTGCCCGAAGCTTAGAGGGCGCCAAGCCACACCACTCTCAGTCCACAAGCCGTCTTATGTCAACTCTCCATACTTGGTCCTTGAAAGTTGAACAGGTCTTTTAGATGCGTTGGAGTTGACAGCGCTTGCTCCCTGAGTCAACTCTACGCAATCGTCAACTCACTGTACTTTATTCGACTGTAGCCGACACTGGCAAAGTGTCAGTTCTTCGTCTTGTGAGTTGAGGTACGTGACCCAGCTGAGATCATCTAGAAGGAAGTCAGTTTCAACCTGAAATGACACAAGCAAATCTGCAGTTAAGGTAAAGATTAAACTCACCATAGTGTCAGGCCTCTTAGATTGATGATTTTAGAGTCCATGGCCGGCCGGCCATCTGACTTATTTCTTCCTTCTTAGGTGATCATGTCATATGTGGACAAATGTTATGCGATGATACAAAAATGCCGCCCCCCCCCCTTTTTTTGAAAATTTACTTGACCACGTGCTGGGCAGCTACCAGCGGCCCAAGCGTGGTCACCCTATCTGACTGCACTGACATATCTCTCAGATAGAAATTGGTGAACGTGGAGTTTGCCGTCCAGGCACAAGACTGGACAATGTCATGGATGGACAAGTTCTTCCATAAAGGCCATGACGTAGCGATGGCACGAATCTCATGAGAAGAAGCAGTAGACAGTAGTGGGGGAGCGTCAATGGCCAATAGATAAGACCACTTAAGGGTCTTCTTCAACCACGCGGCAATGGTATTCTTAGTAATGTCACGCATTGCGGACGGGTGAAGGGACAGAAATAACAGACGACGAGAGCCGCGAGCGGAATCGATACGAGTAAGATAGTGGCGAATGGCTCGAAAAGGGCATAACAGAAAGGTCGTCTTCGAGGCCATGCACGAAGTCTGACAACGCAGGGATGGAGTACGAACATTGAGCGCACGGACCTAAGCGAACAGACTCATTTTGGCGATGAACTCAGGAATGGGTCGAAAGGAAATGCGAGACCAATCCGCCATCCAGGTCATAGATGATCTCTCAAGAGCATGAAGTTCAGACACACTAGACGCCAAAGCAAAAGCCGCCAGCAAAGCAGACTTGTAGGAAACAGCTTAAAGAGAGGCGGACTATAAAGGTTCAAAAGGCGGACGAAACCGAACATACAGAACCACATGCATATCCCAATTCGGTAACAGCTGGCGAGTACGGCGAGACTGTAAGTGAAAGCCGAAAGAGCGCAGAGATATTGTCGTTTAGACTAATGACGATGCCGGTAGAAAATGTAAAAACCCTAGCCCAAGCAGACCGGAACCCTTAAAGGGTGCCGAGTTGAACTTCATATCACGATAAAGGTGAAGGAAGAAGTCAAATACAGGGAAACAAAGAGACAAAGTCGGGAAGGGCATCACATTCTCGGCACCAGGACAAATAAATCCACTGCAGTGACCGAACCCGAAAAACGAACATAGTGAGGTCCCGCATAGAAATGAAAAGCCCTAAAGTTGATGACAGAACCATAATGTCAAAGTCTAACAAACTGGTGCAACGGTCTATACGGGAACGAAGTACTTGAAGGAGAAAGTCGAAAAACTGTCCCCCAAGTACACCGCGAAAAACATTGTGTTATTTAAGCACAATCCTGTGGTAAAATGGATTTAACACAAAATGTTTGTGTGTTGAAATTAACATGGTTCTGTGTTAAACATAAATCAACACAAAAGCTGTGCTGAATTCAAGACCAATTACTGTTGATTCCAACACAATTTCTGGAATCAAAATGGCTTGAACACAACTCTCTTCGTAGTGTAACGACGAACCTAAGTAAACCTCGATGTGAAAAACCCGAGAGGAATTGATACAAGGGAAAGGTTGACGCCAAACGGAAGGACTTCCACTCCCACCGACGACCGACGATGGAGAATCGAAGGAAGTGCCGAAAAACGAGGATGAATAGATATAAAATATGCATCTCGCAAACGAAGAAATGACGTAAAGAACGGCGTTATGGCGTACCGGAACGTCTAACAGATGTACGCGAACGACGCACAAGAGTATGAGGAACACATGACGGCGTAATGAAACGTCGTCAAGGTGTAACAGAAGGACGTAATCGTGAAAAAAAAATGAGAGAAACGTTGTGTGTGATAAACGACGTACTGATTTCCCCATTTGAATCAACATAATGTATATACATGCTCATAATGGAGCAGGATACAACCTTATAAAAGTACGAGAAAAACGACGTAACGGCGAGAAACGACGTACAGGTGTACGAGGACAACGACACGACGTAATGGAACGTCGTTGAGGTGCGAAACGAGAAAGGCGTTGCAAACAGTAACCCCGAACTCGATTGTAATAATTTTTTTAAAATTAGAAACGCAGTAGAGACGAACACATTAAATGTTCCTAGCGTTAAACACAAACGTAACCTCAATGAGCTAAATGGCATTATGGATCTTTGTGTCAGTGAACATGATTACTGTGTCATTGAACATGATTACATTATGACATCTCCCGATGTAATTTGGCTCCTGTACATGAAAATCAGTACTGGAGTTTTATATGGAGAGAATATTAAACATTTATAAACAATGTTACTATTTATAACCAAAAGTAGTAACACCACCGACATCCAGAACAAAGAGATTTCCACGTAAACTAAAAAGATCCTCAAAGAATTTAAAATTCCCGAAGAGAGGAAATACATTTAAAGTCTCTCGCTGGCAGATAAATTAAGGTTATTAAAAATTCAGAATTTGAAATGACCTAGCACGGACAAGCTGTCGAGAAGAAGAAAACGGTAAAGAACATTGCTAAAGAGCCGTCTGTTGTTTTTGTAGACTGTACCGCTAATCATACTTGGTAGAAAAACCATAGAAGACTTCACGAAATTGCGTGTCATCCTTGCGCAGGGCTCAATACAAGAAGACCGCTCGATGAAATGGACTAATGCTGTCCCAGGCAGAAGACTGAGAAAACTTCAGGCTTGATCCTTGCCCGGCCAACAGACCAGGAGAAGATCAATAAACACTCCACGTGTCGTCGAACGAGAGTATTTTTAAGATTTCCCGGAGAAATACACTCACACTCACGCTAATAATTTTAAATTTTCTCAGAGAGAAGAAATAAAATTAATGCTCAACTCAATCTGAATTATAAGCGTAATTCAGTATACAGATGGGACCAACTTGGTGTGAAACATAAACAAAACACAATGTAAAATAACAGAAGTTTGTGTTTCAAAGAATAGCACACTTTCACAATAAACAAGGGTGAGTGAGTGAATAGGGTTTAATCACTCACGATAAACAAACACGTGATCTCTTTTGTTGTTCAACACACCCTAATTACATAAAGAGAGTAGTAAAGAAGCTCATTAAAATGTAACAAAGCGTCGTAGTGAATAGGCTTGAGTTGTGGTTACGAACACAAACACAACAACACGTAAGCATGAAAGGCAGAGAAAAACCTCTGTAAGTTCTCTCTTGATCACAGGATATCAAATAAACATAATCAATACTTGATATAACAAGAGATTACATTTTGGTAGGAACAAAGAACTGAATGCATGAAAGTGAAACTACCAAAAACTGCAAGTCCGAACAGAAGTTACAACAACAACATGGAAATTGACGGACTGCTTATAAAGAATCGGATCTCCCCGGCGGGGAAAAACGAACCTCCCGCGTCAGGTGAGGATACTATTCACAATACTACATAAGATTTACACAAAATTCAATGCATAAATTCGTGAATCAATGAAACAAAAACTTGTTCGTTTATCGTACAGATCATAATAGGCTCACATACTGACCGATAACAAAACGGGGTCGCGAGAGCCCTTAAAACCCACATCACACAGCGGGACGAAACTCATTGTATGTGTGGAGACGCGATATTGAATACACACTGTCTACCATCACGCAGGACTGTGTTATTAGTTGAGCATGAGATTTCATATTGACTTTTAGAAAACATCGTCGGACGATCATTTCAAGATATAGAAAATTCATGGCTAAAATTTTGAAATCTCCGACAAGAGCAAATTATTTTAGCGACGTACGTCCGAAGACACTAAACACGTGGCTGACGGTAAAACAAACCGTGTGTGGTCTAAGCGAGACCAAAAATTGGCCCGACAAAATTTAGAAACAACCGAGATAGAAATGTCAGACAAAACTATCCCAGAAATATTATTTATTTAATCGCAATAGAACCATTGACAAAAGTGACATAGGCGAGATAACATGTGGCGAAGTAACATTCTTTTGTCTGACGGCAACAATGGATCGCTCAGGTAAAGCCAACCTGGCTCTAGCGGCCTTTGTTGAACCGGACAAAGGAACAGGTTTGGCAGTGGCTTCAGACAATACAATACCGGTACGGGTCAAGCTGTCTAACAGCTGAAAATTATCTTCCTGCAGGACAGTGCCACTGGGGGGAATATTTACAGACATGGCAGAAAGTGGACTTGAAAATCTATGAGACAAATCCAAGCCCACACGGTCGAGATCCTCGTTACATTTCATATCATTAACCAGGGAAATTTCCAATACCCGTCTGTCGACCTCCGACAGAGACGGGTCATCACATGAACGCAAAGAATATGCACGTCGAGCCTGGGCATAATTCCTCCAGGTCGACGAGTCCCACAACACACATTCGGCACACGAAGTTTGCCGATAACATAACTCTTTACAAGCAAAGCAAGCCGTGTGGGCGTCCAAACGGGACAAATCTTGCCCACACGTACGACAAGAATTAGAAATCGGAATCTCAGACATAACTAATGTAAGAGCTTCCGAAAAGAAAAACACAAGTCAATCTTGATAAAGGATACAACCGGCGGATACAACAACAACAACAGCTGTATTGAATTACACTCCCTTGATGTGCACTGGTCGAGTACAAACAGGAGAAAGAGGATAGGAATGATATGAGCAGAGCCTTTTATAGTAACTCCACTGGGATGAATGGGAGAGCTCCCCTAGGGGCGGACAACTCTCCTCTAGGGGAGATAACTTTTGGTTTTAACTTCCGTTTTTACGGTTTGTATTGTTCTTCCTAATGGAGATTAGGCATTAATTAAAGCAGGTTTACGATTTGGGAATCAAATACTGAACCTATTTGTTGAAATGCAGTTACCTCACTCAGACTAACTCTCCATATGGAAAAGGGTTGGAAGGCAGCTGAAAATCTCTGACTTTAGGGGTGTTCAACTCAAGAGTGGATCTAAGATACGAAATCTCTGGTTAAATGGAATAACCAGGGCCTTGTTAAAACAGTCAGTCCTGGTTCAAACCTATGACTGCACAGGACTAAATGTGTGGAAAGCCTGTCTACAAATGTGTGCCCTGAATCTTTTTGAAACTGAGGATGACTCTCTATGGACTCTGCTAAAAATGGACAAGAATCAGGATATACATGTACAGTCCAGCCTCACTATAAGGTGCCTCAATATAGTGCTGATTCTGATATATGGTGGGTGCTATGGTGTCCCACAAATTATTTCAAACCTTTTATAAGGCTGAACACCTATAAGGTGGGTTAAGTTTTGTCCCACAACAACAGCATAATAGATTGGTTACACTGTAGTCTTAACCAGTCTACACCCAGGTAGTAACTTCAAACAGAGTAAATAATTTCACTGAATCACAACATCATACAACATTGGCATTATTAATGATCTCAAGTATTGCAATATTGTGCTTACGATGTAAATGTTTGTATATAATACATTTCCTTGCCCTCTCCCAACAGTCAGTCAGAATAATAATGAATGTGTACATGAACCATCAGGTATGTATGTCTCAGTTAGGGGATAAAGTTGTACACTAAGGAATGATTACATACCTGCTACAATAAGGGCTAGAGCTTGACCAGCATACAAAACTTGACCACTGCACAACACCTGGAAAATACACACACTGGAAAGATCAGTCAGGAACAGGGAAGCAGTACAGAATGTAGGCCTAATTATGATGAGACATCACATATGGTTATCAACAATGATCTGAAAAGCCAAATAAATAACACCACAACAAAGTTGGACACAACCAGGCAGCATACAAAATGGCGTACTGAGGACCATGAATTTCGGAACTCGAAATACAATTATTTTGGGAATGATACATGTATCTGAAGGTTATTATATTAATCAACAACTACAATGAAGCTTTACAGAGCTCTGTGATTGGCTGGATTTTCTCCCAAGTTTCTTCACAAACCAATAAATACACTGCATTTCTATTTGAAAATTTTAATTGATCAATCAAATGTTTCAAAGCTGGATGATTTCCCGGCATGATGCACTGTTATTTCTATAACACATCAAGGGTCAAAATGTTCGATCGTTCACTCGTTTTTACGGCCAAAAATATCTGCTGACGAGTAAAATTTAAGTCCAGGTCATCCTCCTGACGATCTCATAACTACAGGATATGACAGCATTAGTTAGTTCTCTAGGAACAATTTCACCCATGCACTTTCGCTTACAACAACAACACTTTTGCCGTGGGTGACAGCACTTTTATATTTGCATCATGAATGCTTGGCCAACAAAGTATAAAATCGTTTTCAGGTTTTGTGGGGGGAAAACATGCCAAACACCAGATGAAATTTCCACGCCGGATGAAGTTGATGTAGAAGAACAACAACAACCATTCAGAATCACGTGTAGAATCGAGTGGGAGTGATGTACATATCGACCAGTGTCTCAGTGAAAGTTTATAGCTTCAAGATTCACGGAGACAAAAATAGATCCTCATTCCTGGTTGCATTTTGATAATGAAAGTAACAAAACGTACTTCAAGTTTCGTCTTGAATTTGACAAGTCAAAGCAGCTATATTGCAACTTAGTTGTCCACCTAATTGCGATACAATACTATAATCCCACAAAAAATGGTCTTGTAAATTGTAATATTATGCAGGCATGAGGATGTGTAAGATATTTTTCTCAACTGTTTTTTTTTCTTTTTCTTTCAAGATTCCGTTCTGGAAATTACCGTTTGCCAGGAGTAAATGAAAATTTGAAACACCCAATCAAGATTAATATTTAAGTTGAAGATATACTGCACGATACATGTACCATATGTAATCGATGACCTCAATCTCACTGGGATGACCTCATTTTTTCACAAGGTCATCCAGTGGATGACCTGGAAATCCTGAACATTTTGACTCCTGCACATCCTGGCAAAAGGAATGACAACATACTGACCTCCTCGGGAGTATAAGGGCTGGGCATACAGTTGTTTACACCACCAACAGGAATATCAGATGCTACAATGAACTTCACCACTCCGGGAACCTTCTGCAAACAATACACAAGACTATAAGCGATCTCCTCCACGTAAGTACCTCAGTTCCTTGTCTAGCCATCTATTTCCGTGTGATCTGGGCCAATTCCATGTGCGTGGACCAGAAATCCTGGTACTCAACCCATCCAATCGTTGTGCTCATGCAGTAATTCCATGGCCGCGGAAACAGTTTCATGGACACACACCAGTTTTACCCCGAAGTCAGAATTTTGGTGAAAAATTGTTGGAGCACATGGAACTTTGCACAAGAGCGAGGAATATTTCAAGAGTGCAAGGATTGGATGGGTTGAGGGCCAGGATTTCTGGTTCATGCACACAGACATGACAGAATTTGCTCCAAGCACACAGAGACAGATGGATGGACAAGGCCATGAGGTGTGTGCATGGAGGAGTTCGCTAGGCCTGATACAGTCAAATTGATGCATCTGTGATAGATGTCATGTCAGAGTGATTGACCAAATAATTATAGTTGCAACAAAAACTTTTCCCAGGGTTCCTGCACCTGTACACATTTAAATCTCAGGCCATTCCCAGACCCTAAACAGTTTTCATCCTAAACTAAAAAAAGTTTTGCAGAATAATAATGAATTTGGTCAAACAGAGGATCAGTCTTGAACAGATTATGGTAATAAATAAACAAGTTCCGTATACATTATTGCAGAGTTCAATCAAGTTTGAGATCAGTTCTCACCAGAGCTTTGGAGGGGTCCATACTCTCCAGTGTAGCATTACCCACAGTACTGAGCACGAATGCTGCATACAACTGACCAGGGACAGGTGGTATATCAGCTATGTACTCTGCCTCCCCAGTCACCTGGAATGAGAATAATTGAAGTTTATCAGTATGAGGAGATTGGGAAACATTATCACTATACTCATATAACTAAATTTCACAGCTAAAGATATATGATTTCTTAGTTTAGAATATACATGTACGTGGGTCTTCGGATTGTATCACTATTGTTCACCCTCAAGGTTCTGCTGGAATTTTGGTGCCGACTAATGACATTTCAGTTAACAAATGTAATGGTCTTGCTCCCAGAATAAAAGCCTTGACAATGATGAATGATGGTCTGGCTTCCAGACACGATAGCATGAGTCAAAGAATCATCATCTTGCCCTCATAATGGTCTGACTCCATCAATGTGGCCTGTCAGCCAATCCAGTAGCACTGAAATAATCAGCATAATTAAGGGTTGCAGGCAGTCCACCCGTCACAAAAACTAGATTTGTTAGATATGGACACCATTTGTCAATGCCTATCTTTCACAGATGTGATAATCATGTCCTTACCAAAGACGAATACATTCTATTTGTCTGTGCAACGTGACATGTAAGGGTGAGTGAGTGAATATGATTTAACGTCGCTTTCAACTATATTTCAGTCATATCACGACGTTGGGTCCTATTCCTTTTCACACCCGGAAACCACACGGGTAGGGTCCTATTCCTTTTCACACCCGGGAACCCCACAGGTGCCTCAGTTAGTCGCCTCTTACGACAAGCTCTTTAACGAGGTGAGGTTTATTCTTACCATGACCTGCAGTGTGCACATCGACATCCCAGGTCAATCCCCGGAAGCCCCACGGGGCACATGAAATGCAAATAGACAAGAAATGCAATATATAGTACACACCTGAGCCTTTCCTTCCAGCTTAGCCAATGGTTCCGTGACGGGCCACTCCACTTTCTGTGTGTCATAGGTCTGCAGTCCAGAGGATACAGGTCTTACAAGGTTCTGTCCACCACTGGAATATCTTGGGTCAACCCGGTCTCCACAGTTAGATAGAAAGTACTGCATAGAACATGTTACACAAAATTAAGACCTAGCTCGAGTCTAAAAACAGCCCAATGGGCTCAAAACCCATCAGCTGTTGGCATTCAGATGCATGTGTGGTTTAAATCAGGTCCATTTATTGACAAGTATGAACTGTTAAACTCCATTTGAAAACCAGGCCTAGAATATCACCAATTTGCTTCATTTTTTCTTATTCAAGTGTGGTGTAGGAAGCTATGGTAAGGTCTCCAATAATTTGATCACTTCAAAAGACTCTTCTCAAGCAGATTCCAAAATATTTCACCTGAATTCAGCTGACCATTTGAAACTGTTCACAACTGGGTGACTCCAGAAGATGTTGACAAGAGGGAAGTGTCCTTTTTATAAAAAATTGATCTACTCAAGTTGAAAAGCAATCTAACAAAACTGAATTATTAGAGACCACTCACTGTAGCTGGGATATC
>JAVTVY010014504.1:0-61658 GCA_036873755.1 Hanleya hanleyi | reverse complement strand
GGGGGGGGGGGAGTTCAATATTGATGCATGCTAATGTGAAACAAACGTGAAAATAGAAACCATAAAACTGCATACATTACGTTCAGATTTATTTCTGGGAAACCGCTTAGAACGCATCTCCAGCTAGCACCCTGGAGCCATTGTTTTATCATTGTTCGCATTGATCTATTTATAACAGCCATAATTTGAAATTAATCAGAAGTAAAAATAGCTTAACTGACACTGTGAATTATAAATGACTGATACAAGGCAGCAACACACTCGGATAAAAAGCCTCCTAGAATATGAAATTGATGGGAGAATTAAAAGATCATTCATTGTAACTTTTTCAAAAGACCATAGATCAACTGAGCTATAGCCTAGGTGAACCAGTAAGGGAACACTTTTGAGAGATTTTAATTTCCAGAAATGTGATTTGAATATTAAAATAATTAGTAGTAGAAAGGACCAAACCTTGACAATTATTTTCAGGTATGAATATGTTTGCTGGCAGCACTTTTGAGTGAGGAATGCTTTCAAAGAGAGTAGCTTGGTCTCGGAAATATGGTGATACTAAACCAGTAAGCGAACGCTTGCTTATCAACGATTTTTGGGCACTTTGGAGATACATAATTATTGGATACTGATCATTTTATGACGAGAACAGATTGCGGAGGAAATAAGACTGTCACTGTAGAACAGACTATCGCTGAGTGAAGAACACGACAAAACCGCAGCCTACTGTAAAAAAAATCGGTCACAGGGAGCAGTCATTTTAGCTCGAAGTGCCATCATCATTCCACAGTACAGAGCAAACAATGGGAATAACCGAAATCATTGCTTTTCCCTTTCAAATACCCAGTGACACCCTCACGTATTTTTGCCGATGTTCAAGATCACAAGAGAAATAAATATGTTTGCTAGCTATGATCAGATTCACCATTAATTTCTCCAGCTTGAGTGTAATTACTGTCTTGATCAGACTTGTGGTCAATTTATACAATAAAAGTAAATCTCAAAATCTTTTATTTGTTATCTCCCCCAAACGAGCAGTCACCTGCTTTTTCAAACAAAATCGGGGAAGTAAGTAGAAATAATAAATTAACCAATTAGTTTTTGGTATTGTTAGTTTCAATTTACCATTTTTGCTTAACCCTTTCTGTACCAGCTATTTGAGGCATTTCTAACTAGGAATATAATCGTGGTGTCATCCAGTAATTTAGACAACTTGCAACACTTGGTCTGATTCGCGGAAAGCCCGAAATCTGAGCTTTCCAAAAATGTATAACATTGTGCTAAAAGTCCAGAAATCTATGTTCCCATGAATGAGAAATCTGCAACAATTCCTTGAATTACGGTACAGAACGGGTTAACTCATTGCCTACAGCAAGCCGTTGTGAGCGGTTCATGTTTCTCAAACTTGCGCCGGAAAGCCGTTGTCAGCGGCTTCTTGATAGCCTTATCAAAACACACCTGTGATTGGTTGTTTCGCCTCGGTAGCGAAAAATTGACCAATTAACGCTCCCGTGATATATGAATCACTGGCTACATTCTTTTCAGCCTCGATTTAGAGTTTATTACATCGGGAATCCCCAAATAACGTCATGTCATGTGACAATTGTGTGGGGAAAATCCAAACAGGACGGCTGCGGCCATCGTGTGTTATGTTTTTGTTTTCTCTTGATTAGACAACATAAAAGTTCAAGAACGGTTTCCATCATCAGATTTTATTTATACGAATCACCAAAGCATCAAGGATTGTAAAAATATATAGATAGCCTCATGAAATGCGACAAATGAAAGGGGTTTTCCAAGTATGGCGTCACCATCCTGTGTGGGCGACGTAACTTCGTACATTGTGCGTGTGGGGGTTTTTTTCTCCCGACTTGAAAAAAACAACAAACAATTCAAGAATGGTTTCCATCATAAGTTTTTATTTATATGAATCCCCAAAGCATAAGGATTGTAAAAATATATAGTTTACCCTACCTACGGTACCCATGAAAAAATCTTAGGGCTATTATTATAACCACATGCGGAAATTAATATTTTTGCATAATTTATTCCGGCCAGTTGTGAATATTTATTCCGTAGGCAAAGAGTTAAATATGTTCGCTTACTGGTCTGCAACTGCTTGCACTTTATAGGCCATTTGAGCTATAAAAGCAACTATACCCGTTTCCGGGTGTGAAAAAGAATATTAACCAAATGTCGTGATATGCAGGCACGGCGGAAGCAATTCATGATTGGGGGGGCTACTATCATAGCACAATTAGGCGAGGGTCCAGGGGCCGCCTAGGCCCCGGAAGCTCCATGGTTCTTAGATGGCCGGAGAGACGTTCTAGCGTATTTCCGAGCGATAAAACAAGAAATCCTGGCCTGTGTAAACTCCATTTGTGTTGTCTGTTTTCCAACATTTTTAAAATATTCATCGTCAAGGAAAATGATGTTCGGAAGTATAAATAATTTAAATATATATCAATCCAAAGGTTAATTGAGCTTCGATCATGTCACTGGCACAGAGATTTTTTTCTATTTGTTGGGGAACCTTTTGTCTCCTTGTGAGTCATGTACCGGTATATTAAAAATTCTACCGCCGTCAGCGAACGTTCCACTGCATGCTGCTGTATGTCCATAGGGAAGAACCGATTGTCGGTGTTGACGAATTCATTCGCTATATCAACCAAGGTGATGGAATACGAACAACTTGGTTGATATACATGTAGCGAAGGAAGTCATCAACAACGAGAATCGGAGACGAGTATTTGGTCGATTTTTGGAGTAGTCATGCAGTCATAATTGATTGGCTGTTATAGCGTGTATTACAGCAACATTTTACGAACACAACGTGTCTCTCATGTCTATACAGGGGCGTCACTAGGATTTTAAAAGGGGGCGGGGGGGAGGGGGGGTGCTAATGTTTTCAATTTCCAAGAGCAGATGTAGTGAAAGTTCATAGGAGGGTCGACAATCACAGCCCAACAGGTGAGGGTCCAGGGGCCGCCTAGGCCCCGGAAGCTCCGGGGTCATAGATCGCCGGAGATGCGTTCTGAGTGTTTCCCGGATATAAATCTGAACATAATTTATGCTGATCTATGGTCCTTTTTCACGTTTATTTCGCATTTATAAGAACACATCGATGTTGTGAAAAATCCCGTCACACCACACCTGAATCCATTTGACTTTCTAGTTATATTTAATACATACAAAACGACGACATTTACCCCATGTTACATTAGAACCCAATACTAGTACCAATATGAATGATTTACAGAAAGCTAAAATGAGCGAATCTTGTCAGACCAACAGGGGAGGGTCAAGGGGCCGCCTAGGCCCCGGAAACTTCGGGGTCATAGGTTGCCGGAAAATCCCCCCCCCCCCGCCCCCATGTCGATCCGCCCTTGATTTCCCATTCTTCACCATAGCTGGAATGCGCACCAAGGGCAAGCGTTTCTAGGGGGTCCGGGTGCGTACCCCCGCCGGAAAATTAAGAAATGTTTACGCCTTTTTCCTGCATTTTAGCGTATTTTAATGCTAAACTGGGATTTTATATCTTACATAACTGTCGTATTTCCAATCTACGGACATAAAGAGGGGTGCGTTCGCCCCACACGCACCATGGGTAGCGACGCCCTTGTTATAAATTATCGGAAATTAAAATCTGCATTCAATACAGATATAGATGTTTTCGCGTCGCTCTACTGGTTCACTATCTTTCTCTGTCTATTTTTTTTTGTTTCGTGTGTGTGTGTTGGTGTTTTTTCTGTTTTTGCTGGAAGTATTGGTGGGGGGATGGTCCCTCCTGCTCCACCGTCCCTGTATCTTAGCAAAATTAGGCGAAGGGACTAGTCACCTAGGACAGCGAACTGTAAAGAGCATGTTGATGACGGTTTTCATGTGATTGACAAAATAAATATCAAGAATATGCTTATATTAAACATATGTCCATTTTCTTCCTAATTTTGATGAATACAAGGCTGAACAATCAAATAACATTATTTTATCTTAGCTGATAGCCTATCACGAAACGTCCAGGACATAAGAGTCAAGCGGCATTTGTCTTAGTAATTGGGGGCATACATGGTGTGAAGATTTAATCATTTATCTCTATCATCTTTTATATGGTATAACACTATTAACCTTTTGTGAACCTAAAAATTACTAAACAATGCCGGTAAAGCTTTGACTAGCCCACTAATGCTGGGCAGTTGTAAATAGTTTTAGTTATGCGATAGATATGCGACGAAGACAATTCATTTTACTATTCATTTCGAAAATACGTATGTATTGAAGTATTTTTGCGTTGACATCATATGAATTTTAGACAAGTTGGCCAAATTATTGGGGGGGCTTCAGCCCCCGTAGCCCCCCCGGCTCCGCCGTGCCTGATATGACTGAAATAGTATTGAAAGTGAAGTTAAATCATATTCAGTCACTCTTGTTACAGCACCATCTATCAACAACAAATCTTTCAGATACAAGCACATTTATGGATGCCCCCTGGCAGCATATATGAATACGGTGTAATGTAAACGTTTAAGTAAAATCTGAAAACTACATGTGGAGTGGACGAACTTGGACATTGTCATATAGGATCAATGAACAATCTCTCAATAAAAAACGTGAACATTTTTTTGCCTAAGAGAGTGGATTTCATGATTTGCAGATTTGCGACTGCGATAGCATTTATAACAGTATAATGCGCTGATAGTTTGACGTTTTCTCAACAGCTCAAGGCCTCTACATGGACTCGTGACCAAATTCACAAACTTACAAATGAGAATAAAATATATAAAGATATTATGAGAACAAAATATAAACTGAGCCAAAACATTCGTTTCCCGCTGCTTGTCAAAGTTCTAGCCTTTTCTATCTTTTTTGGTTAAAGAGCACTAAGGAAGTTAGACAACCCGGCCTGGGACAAATGCCACGTGCTCAGCGACTGTAGGACAATCGACTCGACAATCTGCCACAAAGAGAGAGAGAGAGAGAGAATTAGGGTTTAACGTCGCGTTCGCGTTCAGGAAAGAGATTCCAGACAAACTAGATGACGGAAATATCAGGGACGCCATGCCCCCCCCCCCCAATATTTTCAGCAAAAAAAAACATATTCCTACGAAGTAGGCTACAGATCGCAAATTGTCCGGTAATGAGTCAGTCAGTCAGTCAGTCCATCCGAGTCCTTTCGTCTGCAAAATAAGGAGAACCGTTGACATTAGAACCTTGATATTTGGCATGAACGTGCATTAGGGCATTGTTACCAGCAAGTTCTGAGCTGACCGAATTCCGATGAAAATTTGATTTATAATTATTTATTTTTTTATTTATTGATGGCTCAGCGAGTGCAGTCATGCCCATCGGGAACCCTTCGCTGTATGTTTCACTGTGTATATAACACAGTACAAAATCTGGTGGGATATGCCATCCGTAATTGTTTTTATAAAATAGGAAAATGTAGTTTATGCTGGCACAGCGTGAAGGCCATAAACTAATGTTCATGCGTAGTGGAAATTGCCGCCAGGGGGCGAGCGGAGTAGGCGTGGCCAAGTGGCGTGGCTATTCGCCACGAGGTTTGGGGGCCAGGGCCATTCTAGAGTTCGCTTTTCAGACGTGCAGCACGCAAAAATTTTAGCGCTCGATCTTCGACATGGCGGAGAGCAGAGAAGCAGGCGAAAAGACAGGACAGACCACTATAGTTTTATCGGATATGATAGGTTCGGAAGTCTCTAAGGCGATGCAACAGACGACTTCGAGTTTGTTAGGTCAACTAGATACAATGATGCAAACCAGGATGGAAGTTATGAGGAAAGATATCATTCATACACAAAAACGCGCCGCCTCGGAGCAAGTTTCTGAGATCAAGAAGCTCAAGACATCTGTGGACAAGTCCTACATATTTAAGAAGAAAGGCAACGATCATCAGTACCGATTCAATAACAACATTCTGCAGAGTATGGAAGAGGCACGCGGCGCAATCGACGACGGAAACAACGAGGATGCGATCGAAAAACTCAACGGTGGTATGAAAGAAATTAAAGACAGACAAAAACACATTTTAATGGCTGATAAGAGTGAATACGGATGGCAGATCGTGGAGGAGTACGTTCAGGACGATCTCGCATCGGATAGCGAGGACGAAAACCGGATTCGAAAAAGTGAGAACAGGGCCGCGGCGAAGATGAAACGTCAACAACGTGGACGCGGAGCCGGGTGGAAAGGACGTTCACGAGGTTTTGGTTATCACCGGGGAGCTTACAACTACTCGTCTGCACAGACGGTGCAATCTCCGGTAACAATGGGCGTCGTACAGACGGTGCCGGTAAATCAAGCTCAAGCCGCGACTCAAGCTCAAGTCGCATGCGGAAAATTGGATCATTACCGTTCTTCATGTCCAAAGGTGCAACAGGAGAGGGCCGCTATGGGAACGCTTAGGGCGATGGATCAGATAAGTAGATTTTCTTTTATTGATCAAACTGAGGAAATTTATGATTATAGTCAGTCATTTGATAATTGCATTAACAACAGTGAATGCGCCCTGGAAAACTCTGATTTATTAACAAATAAGACGGGGTTACAAATGGAAACAAATGAACCGCAGGAAGAAACAATTTTCGACACAATGTATCTTGTTGATGTAAATGAAGGTCAACCGAGTACCTCGGCACCGATTAACCCAGAGTTTAGCCAGTCAACAGCTAGTAAAAGTAACAATGTATTAGAGAATGACCAATCGGTACGAAGCATTGCTTCCCCACAACACGTGACTCCAGTCATTTCACCACGTGGAAGGCTGCGTGATCACGCCACTAAATGGATAGAAGCTGGGGTTAATAGCACAGTCCTAGATATTATCCAACATGGCTACCAAATTCCATTTAAAGAGACCCCAACTCCAAAGGTTTCTAGCAATAACAAGTCTTCTTTGAATCATTACGACTTTGTTTCGAATGAGATTTCTAAGCTGGTTGAAAAGAGGTGTATCTCAGAAGTTTGGGACCCTCCATATGTGGTTAATCCTTTGACTGTATCTGAAAGAGAGGGTAAATGTCATCTTCTCTAGCCAAGTCGACGTACATCACGTTGCTCTGTACATTGCCTTGGCATACTTCTCTAGTAAAGTTGAAACGTGAATCCTCATCGATGAGTGGAATGCAGAGACGGCTTGCTGCATCCAATCAGAATGCGCGTTACGTACGGGTAGCAGTTGATTACCTGTATGGAGGTCCCCACTAATAACGAGCTGTGTCGAATGTGTGGGGAAATTCTGCCGAAAAAAAAAACAGGAGAAGCATTTTCACGGCCACTTTCGGTGTTCTGATCAGTTGAATCAGCTTTTGGGACGCGCTGCACGGTCGAACGATAACGAATCGCCCTGCGAGTGTGGTCGACTTGAAATTGAAGGGGAACAACTCCTGGAGGCAAAAAGTCGCTCATCGTTAAAACTTCCGCTAGGTGGCGCAGAGCAGTACTCCTCTGCCACCAGCCAAGAATGTCAAGGCAGCGTAGAGAGCTTTGCGATGTAGTTGACTTGGCTGGTGAAGATGGGTAAATGTAGGCTTATATTAGACTGTAGACATGTTAACCTATTCGTTTTCAAGGACAAATTCAAAATGGAAGATATCACGACAGCAAAGGAAATGTATAATTCCGGGGACCACTTGTTCACGTTCGATATTAAATCGGCTTATCATCACGTAGAGATAGCACCCAGTCACAGAACTTACCTGGGTTTTAGTTGGATCATGGATGGAAAGACTAAGTACTTCATTTTTAACGTCTTGCCGTTCGGTTTGTCAACCGGACCATTTATATATACAAAGTTAACCAGGCCAATGATAGCACATTGGCGAGGCAAAGGCATCCGTGCAATCATGTACATAGACGATGGCATCGTTGGGAGCAAGAACAAACAACAGGGTTTAATAGAAAGTCAAATAGTACGCAAAGACTTGTCTGATTTTGGCTTTATTAGCAGCGAGGAAAAATGTGTTTGGACCCCAGCACCACAACAGGAATGGCTCGGGCATAAAATCGACCTTAGTGGGGATAAGATTTCCATTTCAGACAAGAGAGTCCTGAAACTTCAAACCACTATAGAAAACATACTTGAGGACAAAGAGAAATCTGGGTTCATCACAGCTAGAAGGCTAGCAGATGTAACTGGTCAGTTAGTATCTATGTCACATGGAGTTGGGAAACAAGTTCAGTTGAAGTCCAGATACCTATATTACTGTATAGAAACCAGGGTGACATGGGATGGTCCTATAATTCTCTCGCCTGAGGCAGAAGGGGAATTGATTTTTTGGCTTCAGAATATTTCAAATTTGAACGGGATACCTTGGTCACACTGTTCGAAGGCTACACAGATAGCTTTTTCAGATGCTTCTGTTACAGGATATGGGGCATATATAGTACATGACGGACAAGACAAGACGATTATTGCACAGGGCATGTGGTCAGAGGAGGAATCTAAGAAAAGTTCTACATGGAGAGAGCTTAAAGCAGTTTCCCTAGCACTGGAAGGGTTAACAAATTTCGTAACAGATCAGTCTGTTAAGTGGTTTACAGACAACATGAACGTATGTAGCATATTAGAGAAAGGGAGCACAAAATCAGATCTTCAAGCTCTAGCCCTGGAGGTTGATAAATTCTGTCGAGAAAGAAATGTAGTATTGGAAGCTCAGTGGATTCCACGGGAAGACAACCAGAAGGCTGATATGTACAGTAGGATTATTGATAATGAAGACTGGAGTATTAATCAGGGGATTTTTCAATACCTAAATGCAAAGTGGGGCCCACATACCATAGACAGATTTGCAACGGATTATAACTCTACATGTACAAGATTCAACTCTAGATATTGGTGCCCAAATACAGAGGGTGTAGATTCATTAACTCTACGGTGGAGTCCAGATGAGAATAATTGGATGTTACCACCACCGCGGCTAGTATCTCGTGCCTTGAAAATCTTACGTGAGAGCAAAGGTAAAGGTACACTGATTGTTCCTCTATGGAGATCAGCACCATACTGGGTGGAAATAGCACCGGATGGTACACATCTATTTAAGGCGGTCAAAGATTGGTGTATGTTACCCAATGTACCAGGCCTAGTGGGGAAAGGAAAAGCAAAAAATGATCTGTTCAATGGGAAACAGTTAACATTCAGAATGTTGGCTCTTAGGATAGAGCATCACACAGGAGATAGATCTGTGTTACAGTCCAAGTATTTTTGTACAGCACCATATCAGTGCACGGTTTGCAAATGTGCATGGTAAAACATGGGACGTTTTTTCAGCACGTATGTTCAGGTACAACACACTTGTACTAGGCTGATAGGAACAGCCAATAGATAACAGGTTGCTATGGGAGCACAAAATTGTCATTGGATGGTGAAACATATGCAGCAGCATAATAGCTATTGGATAGCTGGACAATATCATAGGAAGGTATTGATTGGTGGAGAAGACGAGTTCTAGACTACTTAATACAGACCATACAGGTTATTATATGATGCAATAACACCATTAACTTTTTTATCTTTTCAGTGATGGGGATAACCAAAACTAGGACATGGAATCAGCTACTGGAGATCAGTCGGGGTGATCCAGAGCTGGGGGACTTGTTTAAACAGATGCCCAGCCTGTCAAAAGCTTCACGAGCGCAGTCGACTGGAAAGGCTTACGATTCTGCCTTCCAGAAGTGGGTTAGCTTCGCACACAGCAAAACATTCAACGTTTTACCGGCAGACCCTTTACAGTTCTCATTTTTTGTCTGCAGACTCATAAACAACGGTACTAGTATGAGTAGCGTAAATGCTATCATGTACAGTGTGAAATGGTATCATACTATGGCAAACGAGCCATCGCCAACCGATAATGACTTCGTAAAAAACCTGTTTGAATCCGCGAAGCGATGTTTGTCAAAACCAGTTTCGAACAAGAAAGACATTGCCAAAGTTTCTCATCTTCGGGAGCTGTGTGACAATTTCAATGACTCTGTGGACTTGAAGGACGTTAGGGACATAACCATGGCCCTTCTAGGTTTTGGTGGTTTTTTGAGATTCAACGAGTTGTCTCAAATCAGATGTAATGATGTACACATCGCTTCTGATCATGTACAAATTATGATCCCTAAAAGCAAAACAGATCAGCTGCGGAAAGGCTCAGAAGTTGTGATTACAAGGTCTGGAAATCCTACATGTCCGGTGTCTTGGCTCGAAAAGTACTGTAGAATTGCATGTGTTGAACTGGACTCTGATAATTTTTTATTCAGGCCAATAGTTAAAACAAAACTAAAACAAGGTCTGATTAGCAAGAGCAAGCCTATTAGTTACACAACATGTAAAGAGAACATAGTAGGAAAATTGAACAGTGTGGAAAAAGGGAATTATGGGCTTCATTCGCTACGCGCCGGGGGAGCGTCTAGGGCAGCATCAAGGGGAGTTAATGGTGTATCTCTCAAGAGACATGGTCGCTGGAAAACTGATAGTGCCAAAGATATGTATATAGAAGAGAGTTTGAGGGACCGTTTAGAAGTTTCAAAAAAGCTTGATCTTTAATTCCCCTACTTTTTGTCTAGCATTTCAATGACTGGTTGTTTTGGTTTATGCTGCACGAATAAACGACTCTTCCTATTCAATTGGCCTGTAAGTAGTTGGTGCATGTGTTGTAGGCAATGCAAGAGAGAATGAACATGTAGTTTATGCTGGCACAGCGTGAAGGCCATAAACTAATGTTCATGCGTAGTGGAAATTGCCGCCAGGGGGCGAGCGGAGTAGGCGTGGCCAAGTGGCGTGGCTATTCGCCACGAGGTTTGGGGGCGAGGGCCATTCTAGAGTTCGCTTTTCAGACGTGCAGCACGCAAAAATTTTCTTTTCGAATAAACATTACGGGGATGATCAAAGTCAGTTACTTGATGCTGCCATTGAACTCCTTGATAAAGTGATCATTGTGTATATATCTCCATATATAAGTTGAAAGTTTGTGTAAGATGTTTGGGACAAAGACATGATGTATATATATAGAAGTTAAAAGTCTGTCTAAAGCTTTTCCAGAGTTTTTTGGCCATTTTATGGTTTTCTCTCTGGTTTTTAATGCCAGGTAGACAGATAAATAGGATAATAACTCCGTACAAATTATCATTCAAGTCACTTGTTTTAAGTCACTTGTTGTGTTTCAATGACTGGTTGTTTTGGTTTATGCTGCACGAATAAACGACTCTTCCTATTCAATTGGCCTGTAAGTAGTTGGTGCATGTGTTGTAGGCAATGCAAGAGAGAATGAACTGCTAATTTTCCATCATTTGTTAGTGCATTTATCTACACTGCTATTACCAACTTGCCAGCCTCAATACACACACTTCAGTATATTGTTATAGATATATGTAAACCGTGGCCTTTAACGTGTATCCTATTTCACATCCAAACATTTCATCACAGACCACATTAGGCTTCAAATTCAGGTCAATATTGATGAAATATCCTACATCAACCAATTAAGTCAGCCTGGTGCAATAACCCAGCAGAAGAAATAAAGATGTGGTATCATCCTTCAGATTAGTCTGTGTGAGCAACAATGATAACAGTTTACTGAGGGTGAAACAAAGCCATGACGGCATGTTTAAAGGGTCTTAATGTATTTTCTTTGGGTAGAATTTAACTAGATAAAGTAACTTTGATCATGATGTGAAAATATGAGCACATACTTTGAGGTTTTTTTGGTACCTCTTGAATATTGACTATATATCACACTGGGATATAATTTAAACAAAAAATTACATGTGTAAACAAAACATGTCTAAATTTTTCCTGTCATTTCAAATCTTGATCCATTTTGATTCCTTGATTAGGGGATACAGAATCACTGCCACGGAGTGTGTTGGTGTGTCACAGCAATGTAATTCCGATTCACACAACGAAGCTGAGGTGGTTTAATGTTTATCAATGAAGAAAATCACCGATCAACCGTCATAGAATATAATGTGAAATGTGAAACAAGAAAACCGGAATAGTACATTCATCAGATTGCCGATACCCAAAATGTGTTGTCTCATATATCTAGATAACAACGTGATGTAGAGACGCTATTTATTCATCTTTGTACCGGTTATGCTCAGGAGAACGACATAGAATCATTATCTTGTGCAGAGAAGGTGTTGAATTAACGTAAACTACATAAATGCCACCTTTCTACTATAGTATTATATATAAAAATTTGCTGTATTGTTGGGAAAATAATGCGATTCAAAAAGTTGTTTTGATCCTGGACAAGGGCACTGAAAACCATTAAAGAGATGTAAATGTATTTTCACACGTAAAGTTTGAAATCTACTGAACCTATATTATTCAATCTGTTTCCTTTAATTAAAAAATTGTAAAATTAAATCGGCGATCGTTATTTATTTTGGAATGAAGGCGCATTAGGAGACTGTTACCAACAAGTTCTGAGCTGACCTACTTTTGATGAAAATTTCTGGTGAATTTTGATGAAAATCACTGGCGATTCTGACTTGGGCGGTGCCCATCCTAATATAGGCAGGATTTCAACTGGGGGTGGGAATTTCCAAGAGTTCAGTTCGCGTTCGAGTCCTAATGCCTACTCTACTTCGTAGGTCCTTTGACGTTAGTCACACTGCTCATGTATAATAAAACCCGACAAAAAACAAAAACAGAAGCAAAGGCAGAGACAGATAAAACAAAACCGATAGAGTGAAGCGAAAAACCTATATCTGTATTGAATGTAGATTTTACTTTCCAATAAGCATGAGGGGCATCCTAGCTTGCTCATTCCATCATCTAAATTAAATCATGGACCGTCTATCAAATCCGAGCCATAACGGTTAGCTTGTATACCGCAACGATTATCAGCCACTTCAATCGGAGATATTCGTGAGGTTATGACCTCTCCGAACATGCTCATATTTTAACGAATTAAGCGCCAGGCAATGTCTTCATCTGGTTGCTCTGAAGTCAGATGTTTATAGGCTATCCGGGGATTTTTTATTTAAGATACGCCCTCATGTTGTTTCCTCTCAGTCTTCAAAGAGTTTGTCCTTCAGCTTCTTCTATACATAAACTGGGCCTTCATCTAATTATATCGAGATCCCGCGAAGGTAGCGTATTGCCCCAAAACGCCGTCCGATATTTGGTTGATATTTTAAACGGACAGTTCCAATAAATGTACAACCAATCTGCCCACAGGGCCTGGTACGAAGATATGTTTATACAGAACTGCAATTATGGAGGATGGTTCATTCACACTCATAAGTTGACCTGGGCTGCAGTGAGGAATCGGACACCCTGGCATTCGTGTTTCCGGATACTTCGTATTCTTCCTAGGTACGATACGGGTTATAGTTGGCACAAACGCATTTAGGAGCATCTAGTGCCCTGGCAGAACAATACCGGAAACAGGGGAAAACATTATAACTTTTAAAATTAACTATGAGGAGCGAAGTGGTATTAAGTCATGATAAAGAAAATCACCTATATCAATGGGAGAAGAACCTCAAGAAGAAACAACTTGAGCTAACCAATACAGAAAAACAACTAGCGACAGCCAAATTAACAATCATATCCCTGGAAAATAAACTCATCGACGCTGAGAAGACAAACCAGTTATTGAGAACCAACCTACTCCTAGCGCAGGGAGAGAAGACCACAGAAGCAACTGAATGTAGAAACCCAACTGACCATCAACAAGTTTATACCCCAAGAAACCAACAAGTAAATGCCACTTTCCTACCATGTCCACCGGAACAAAACAGACACCTAAAAGACCGAATCAAGACGCTTGAGTTGGAGAATCTCAAATCCAGGTTAGAGTCCCTGGAGAGGAATTCGAGGGACGCACCAACACCTCTGCCAATAGCAACCTATCCACCAAATGTGTACCACCCCAGTATGCCATATCAGCTGATGGCGCCATCCCACTTCTACCATCTGCTCCCCCAGTCACTGGCCAACCAGTTCTCCACCAGCAAGGCCCTACTAAAACCAATAAACAGAGATATGATAGACGAAAGAACAATAGCAAGAAAGCATCAAATAGTGAGAAGCCGAATGCCCCTTCAACCAGCAGAGTACAAGATACATGTATGGGTGAAGACCAAAGCAAGATGCATAGACAAGAAACCCCGGTAACATTCACCATTGACCTAACAGAAACTGAATCCATCATCTCAACATCCAGAATCCATCATCTCAACATCCAGAATCCATCATCTCAACATCCAGAATCACCCTGATCAACCTTCTAGATACATGTAGTGAACCAACAAAAAACTCATCTGTCTTTTTTAGAGTATGGCCAGCGAACACAGCTCCCTCCCTAGAAATGAGTCCTGGAGTCAAGAATCCTGCCCAGCTGTTATCATGCATTAACTTAGCAACTTTTAATGTGGAAAATTTCTACGCCAATAAACTGTATCTCACCAGGATAATGGGACCAACAGACATCATAGCCCTGCAGGAACACTGGCTATATTCCTTTGAAAAGAAGGAACTTGAACAACACTGCGAGACGTTGTGTCTTTCTGCCTTCATTAAGAGTGACGACGATGACGACCGTATCTCACCCTTACAGAGACCTAGAGGCAACGGTGGTGTTGCCATCATTTGGAAAAAAGAACTGGATCCTTATGTAGAGAGGATCCAAGATGGTGGCAACAGAATCAGTGCGATCCTTCTCAAAACTGAAACTAGAGACTGCTGCATCATCAATGCATATTAGCCCGAAAACATCGGCTAAGGGGTCTATTTTTTTTTTTTTGCCACGCCCCCTTACCCTAAATTTACCTATCACAGCCAGAGTTTCTGGGTTACAATGCATATCTACCATGTAGGGGCACCCCCAGAGCTGATGAAAAATTCCAGTGTGCTATTGACGAGCTAAGGGAGATAATCTTGAAGTATGCACCTGTAGCTGATATTATCCTGATGGGAGATATGAATGCATGCCTCTTTAGAACCCCTCGCATTGGAGGAGACAAAATATTCCAAAGATTCCGTGAAGAGCAAGGTCTGGTCCTATCTACAGGATATCCAAAGGACTGGATATATCAGCATGCAGGTGGGAAATCGAACATCGATTACTTCTTCCAATCGTGTGATAACCTGATATCTAGAATCTATTAACATCTCTCCACATAGCCTTGTGACAACTTTGCTGAAAGCAGCAATCCAACGTAGACCCACACGGAGCCCATTGGACCAAGTATCGGCTCATCCCAGAATGAAGTGGGGCAACTTGACACACGAAAAAACAAGAACTACTCAATGAACGACTGAACTCGCCATTGACAACATATGTGACATACTGACATCTACAGCTAAAGAGTGTGCACCAAAAGCAATCAAAACCAAAAGGAAAGCCCTCAAACCATTGAATTATGAAATCAGCAGCCTAATCAAGGCAAACAAAAGGGCATTCTGGGATGGGAAAAAATGAGGGAAGATCTACTGGTGCTGAAAATCAAACCAACAAGACAATGATCACCATGAAGAAAAATCTCCGTGGCGCACAACGTCAGGAAACAGCAAAGCATCGCTATCAACTCTACAAAACCATAATGACCTCATCAGCCTATGATCAAAATTTATTTTATCGGCTCATCAGGAAACAACGAAATAAGGAAAAAACAGGCTCAGTGACTTGTCACAGATGACCTTCACCTGTCCAGTCCTAATGACATATGCCAAGGATGGGCTGATTACTTCTACAGACTTGCACAACCAGATGATCCAGAAAACTTTGACCAGAACTACAAAAACCAAATTTAACTCCAAAGGCTCCTAATTGAAAGAGCTGGTGTACACAAGATGAAACTGCAGAATCCAAAACTGGGTGAAAGTCAGGTCCGAAGAGTAATAGCCAGTGACAAAGCTGCAGATTCTAAAGGCATTGCTGCCGAGCACCGGAAGTATGGAGGAGACAAGGTGGTCGCTGTTCTAACCAATCTGTTGGATGGCCAATGTTGGATGTTCTAACCAATCTGTTGGATGTTGTTGGAGGTTCACAGAACCTCCTTGCATTTCATATAAGTATACTAAATCTATAGCCACCAAAATATTCAATTACTCCAATGCTGTCAAGGAGTTTGACTGGAACTTATACACGTCAGGAGGCTATAGTTGTGATTGTGAAATGTCGAACTTTATCTATACACCGTGCAAACATCTTGTGACTGGTGACCTTGATGTGGTGAGTGATAAGGATCTGAAATTACTCCTGATGAAAGGACCTAAACATAGAGAGCCAAGAAGAATAAATCTGAAGGCCGACCAGAAGATAGTCCTGTCTGCATTAGAACGGTGCGTTATTGATTGGTCTAAGCGAGAAAAAGTTGAACCTACAGTACTCGCTGATTGGCTGGACCTCACCAAGAGCAAGGTCGTTGAAACAATCCGCCATATTGACAGAAGTACTCTTCCCCAAGCAAAACAAGTACTGAGAAACCTCAATTCGCAAGAAGTTCTAGCAAATCTCCAGAGTAAATTCGTCATAGTCCCAGCAGACAAAGCTCCGAATAATATAATATTCATATGTAAATATTACTATTACCAGGTGCTGGTTAAAGAATTGAGTGTAGGCATATCTTCATCAAATACGTCTACTTACTCCCAAACTGCATTTACTCTGGAAGATTTATTTAACAATCACAAAAAGTTTCTCAGGGAAAGAGGTATTTGTCTTCCAACCAATCATAACGACATACCAAAAATATACTGGACTCCCAAAATGCATAAATCACCATACAAAGCTAGATTCATAGCTGGTTCTAGAAGCTGCACCACCAAGCTTCTTTCAACCCTATTGACGAGGGCCCTTCAGGAGGTAAAAGCATTTTGGGAAAGGTATTGCGCCACTATTTCTAAGAACTCTGGCGTTGAATGTATGTGGATATTGAAAAACTCAAAATGTCTTACGGAAGAACTTGATGCTAAAGGTCACATACCGTACAGACATGTATCCACATGGGATTTCTCGACTCTCTATACTACAATCCCTCATCAGGACCTTATTGACCGTATAAGTTCATTAATAGTATCTGTATTCAAGAAAACTGATCGTAGATATATTAATGTCGGAAGCCATAAAGCATTCTTTAGCTCGACTACATACAAGAGATATCATTCATGGGATGTTTCTTTGTTTATAGAGTTGCTTGAATTTCTCATTAAAAATATCTATGTGAAATTTGGCAACACAATATATCAGCATATAGGTATTCCAATGGGTACTAATTGTGCACCCCTGTTGGCTGACCTGTGTCTGTTCTCTTATGAATATGACTATATGCAGGCGCTTTCAAAAACCGATCCATTCAAAGCCCGTTCCTTCTCATTCACCAAACGCTATATAGACGATCTTCTCGCTGTGGATAATCGCTATATAAATGACGCACATCACTGGATTTGAAGGAAACTACAGATAGCCCTACAGGCACATCATATTTAGATATCTATCTCTATAAAAATGAAGCGGGCATTCTCTCTCGTCGACTTTATGACAAAAGAGATGATTACAATTTCGACATCGTAAACTATCCCTTTCTGGACAGTAATATTCCAGCGGGACCTGCATATGGCGTATACATATCTCGCTTAGTAGCATTTGCTAGATCCTGTGTTAAATGTGACGATTTTAATCAACGTCACCAAACACTGGTGCAGAAACTTAAAAAACAGGGCTATTCCACCAAGCGCCTACACTCAAATTTTCTCAAATTTGGCGATACATATCGCATGCTGATAGTAAAATACGAACGTAGCGTGCAAGATCTATGGCGCTACGTTTCGTAACTTGTGTCTAATTCCGCTTAACCCGGGGCTAGGGGCCGTATGAACCATGTACTTCTAGATCCTCATGGTACTCATATGAACAGTCACAATCAAAGCGTGACTGAGATACATCATTCTTAGATGACGACTTTACAACGAATATTATGGATTAAGAATACTGATCAGCGATACGGATTTGATATTTTTGGAACATCATGATGTCTTGCCGGCATCATTGAAAACTGTTGACCGCTTCTCGCTTGCAGGAAACAAACCTATGTTTATGTATACTATGATTGTCTTTTTGAATTTGGTGCTAATACTGTTATATGGAATGTGGAATAGGTCTTTGGATTATGGACGCGGATATTCTCTAATGGACGACGGCTGGATTATGAATGACGGATTAGACGCTTGTAATTGTCTAAGACCCCAGAGCAGTTCAAACATGGGATAGTTACGCCAATCTACAAAAAAACATGGGAAACCAGTCAATAACCCAGATTCCTGCAGGAGAATTACTGTTACGAGTTTACTAGGTAAGGTGGCAGAGAATATACACCTCCAGCAGTGCGAGGAAATCCTCCTTACACAACAGAATCCCCTTCCACGAGGCTTTACCAAGAAGACGTCCTCACTCAATGTGGCCCTCCTGCTGACAAAAGACAACACATAATCGACAGACAATAAAAAACAACTATACACTGCCTTCATCAACGCCTCTAAAGTCTTCGATGTCGTCTGGCATGACTCGCTCCTGTGCAATTTACAAACCACTGGAGTTGATCACCGGAAATGGTCTTTTCTGAATAGCTGGTACACTGAACTCTCATCACAGGTCAAATGAGAAGGAATTATGTCAACCTCATTTACTGAAAGCCAAGGTGTACGACAGGGTGGCGTGTGGTCCCCATCAGCATACAAGGTATTTCTCATCCCCTTACTAAATATGGCATCCACGCATAAAATCGACCTGAATATTGGGTCCATCTGGCGGATGACCTGGCCTTCCTCTACAACATCACCTTAGATCTTCAGTGTCTTCTTAATTTACAGGAAACCTACTCAAACATGGAGAGGTACTGTATCAGCGAAAGCAAAACAAAAGTAATGGCCACTAATTAGTCAAATAAACACAGACCAGAACTGGACATGGAGAAGAATGGCAAGAAGATTGGACAAGCAACCAAATATGAACATGTGGGAATCACCAGAGGACCAAATCCAACAAAATGTACCACGTAAAACATCAGCAACAAAATTCAACTCGCAAGAAGAACTGCATATGCACTTATGGGATCAGAACTCCATGGGCTAAACGGAGTGAATCCAACAGCCTCTCTTAAAATGTGGAGCACCTATGTCCAGCCCTGTCTCCTCTATGGCCTTGAATGCGTCAAGATGAAAAAAATCTGAGATAGCCCTCCTCGAAACTCACCATAAGCAGTTACTAAGACCAATCCAGCATCTTCCAGAAAGAACATCTATCGAAGGCTTATATATCATGCTTGGGGCCTTGCCCATAGAGTCTGAGATCCACCGACGACAGTTCACCCTACTAAGAAACATACTGAGACAACCAGGTGTAGAAAGAGACCTAGCGATACGTCAACTTACATTCAAGGATACAGACTCAAAAAGCAGATTTGTGGAGATGGAACATCTTCTCTATACCTACGATCTCCCCTCTGCGCATGATCTTATTCAATTACAACACATATAAGGGAAGTGGGAAGAGGTGCCGACATACTGACAGAGCCATATGACTTCACAGCATAGTCTTCTGGTTAACCTATATTAAAGCACATACCAAGAATCTGAGGATTCATGATATGTGTTGTATCTCAGGTACGCTTTTATTGTACCTGTTCATGTGGCAACTTGGATGACATGACCACACGCCCCTAGCACCGGCATAAGCGGTATTAGATACAAATCTAGAGAGTTATGATGGAAATGCTCTGACAACTCTTATATTGGGGATTGGTGAGGTGTATCGTCGTCAGATGAAAATGACGGCATTTAACACAAAAGACTAGTCTGTAAGGCCCGATGTCGACCCATGTCAAAACATGCCCAGTGGAACTAGGTGGGAAAAGACAGTTAATAATAGGATACAGGAAGTTTGGAGCAACAAAATCAGGAATCAAGCAAAAAGCAAGCAAATCTTAAACTATCTGAACATCGAAGACTTCAGCCCAAAAAACCACGCATGCTGGGCCAGTGCTGGGTATGAACCAACCGCAGTGAAAAAAGCCAACATCAAAGCGAAACTTCTCCTTGGCGTCTGTATGCTGCAAGAAAACCGGGCAAAATTTAACCAACATGAAACCAGGCCAACATGTCCTGGATGCAACTGGTGTTATTAACATCAGTACCCATACAGAATGGAGACAGATTATCCATACCCTGGAAACAATCAGCAGAGGACTCTGTTTTGCCCTACACCATGAAAGGAGTATGAGACTGGGAATCTGTTTGCCACCCTGAGGTGGTTTGGTGCTAACCGTTTATCTAAACTAGTAGGCGTAGGATATAGGTTAATATTTGGTTCACGTTATTGCTGCTGTATGCCGGGCTAAAAATACATGCTGTGCATGGTTCTCCAGACATTGGAGGAATATAATGAACAGAAACAGAAACAGTGGCATTTATCTATGAAAGCCTGGTGTCTGATCCAATTAGACAGCTTGGTTCAGTTCACTTACTTGAACAGAAAACAGTGACCGTGCCAACTGGAGAAATGGTGGAACATCGTGGCATTGCTCAACATCTACGTATTCTAATACAACTTAGACCTTAGTAGTTCATGATTCTGAAAAACATTCGTATGTCTTTGAGGATGGACTCATCGTTAACAATGCCATATTTGCCACAGGGAACTTCTCAAGAGTAAAGGTACTTGCCCAAAATGTCTCTCACAAAAACATTGTTACACGGCCACGACAGTTCATTGCTGATCTCCATGTCCCTCAGGGAACTGCACCAATCAACATGGCATATGATCACCTGGGGGATGGGCCTAAAATGGTTTCAACCGTCACTAATGACCTGGCGACTGCTGTTTCTCTGCTCAGCAATGTGCTAGTCCATCAATTGAGATGGATTTCAGGGGCTCACCTCTCTCTGAAGAGCAAAAATCGCATCATCAGAATT
Organism: Hanleya hanleyi; assembly: GCA_036873755.1. NCBI lineage: Eukaryota > Metazoa > Mollusca > Polyplacophora > Lepidopleurida > Hanleyidae > Hanleya > Hanleya hanleyi. Next base: position 40,744 of record JAVTVY010014504.1, on the reverse strand, counting down.
ACAAGCGTCTAGTCCGTCATTCATAATCCAGCCGTCGTCCATTAGAGAATATCCGCGTCCATAATCCAAAGACCTATTCCATTTTCCATATAACAGTATTAGCACCAAATTCAAAAAGACAATCATAGTATACATAAACATAGGCTTGTTTCCTGCAAGAGAGAAGCGGTCATCAGTTTTCAATGATGCCGGCAAGACATCATGATGTTCCAAAAATATCAAATCCGTATCGCTGATCAGTATTCTTAATCCATAATATTCGTTGTAAAGTCGTCATCTAAAGAATGATGTATCTCAGTCACGCTTTGATTGTGACTGTTCATAAGCCGAGTAGCATGAGTGATCAGCTGGACATCAAATCTGCTTATTACACGGTACTTATGGACCCATCCTCTGACGATGCGACATATACCAGTGCTGAAGGTACCTTATCTCTGCCAAGTCAGTGATTCTTCTGGTCATATATGGCAACTTCCATTCAAGCGTGATTGTAAACGATGTCAACGCTGCATTCGACGCAAGGCACGCACCGAGAAAGCTCTACTTGAATCGATTCTTCCATCAGCACCTCTCGAGTTGGTATGTATGGATTATCTTTCAGTAAAAGCAGACAAAGGGCGCATAGAAAATATCTTGGTGATTACAGATCATTTCACAAATATGCCAACAAAGACCAAAAGGTATCAACAGTAGCCAAAGCGCTCTGTGATAATCTCATATGCCATTATGGATACCCCAGGCAATGCGACATGGCAGGCATTAAAAATCCGTGCAATCCCATGTGCAATGATGTCGCACCGAAGGTTGAATCGTACCTTGCTTGACATCCTAGGTACATTAACTCTAAGAAGAAGGAGTGGCGGAAGTATGTGGGTCCCTTGGCCCATGCCTATAACTGCATCGTGCATGCCACCACAGGTTATTCGCCATATTACCTGATGTTTGAACGGCATGCACGGTTGCCAGCTGATATTGTTTTCGGGACAGACTCAGACAATTGCTGTCCTAAAGGTCCCTTGAAATAAGTGAAAATTTTGCGGGAAAGATTGAGATTTGCATATGAGATTTCTCAAGATAATTCCCTCAAATCAGCCACGAGAAACAAGGGCTATTATGACAATACTGCCCATGCCATCAGTCTAGGACCAGGTGATGGAGTTGTAGGTGTAAGACGCAAACACAAAATTGCAGACAGGTGGATGCCTGGGGTGTATGTCGTCATTCGAAAACACTCAGGCATCCCAGTGTATAACATCGAGCCAGTTGGGTCACTGGGTACCCTCAGAGGACGTGGCAGGGGCACCACCTGAAAGACCTGTAACTCGCTGTCGTCGCGATATGACTGAAATAATGTTGAAAGCGACGTTAAATCCTATTCACTCACACTCACTCGAATGTATATGAACCTATTCATGACAAAGATACAGTTTGGGAGGAAGATGAATGGTTCCCGGATCCATTGTATGTGTCCACGAAAAGCCCAGTGACATTACCAGTCGCAAGTATACCTACGCCAGATGTGGTATCTACTCTCAACCCATGTGCTTTCCAGTTCACACCTTTGGTGACAACTAATTAACCAGTACAGAGGAAATTTCAACAATAAGGACCATATCCTCATCAAGTGGAAGTTCAGGAACCATGAACGTTAACGTTGCCTGTTGCTGAGATTGTCGCCGAGAGATTGTGAACATGGTGGAGAATGAAGCGCCTCGTGCGTATTTGTTCTGAATAAGATCCCGCATTCTATAAATAATCTCACGTTTAGGCCTTTTTTCTATCTAGCGCTCACGTTTCATCATTTCACATCAGATGACCTGATAGAGCTACTAAACTTCATCGCTCTGGAATATGTGTATCTAATTTTATCTAAGATGTCCACATGATCAGCTACAATGAAAGCGTGACTGGGTTACAAATCATCACATGGATCACTTTTGGTTCTTGTGACGTTTTTGTCGCATAGTAGATTGTAGAAATGTTATTACTTAAACGGTGTGTCAGTGACCAATACACAAATACAAGCGATATCTCCAGTTCCAAAAATGGATTGATACCAAACTTCGGGTATACCTTACTCGCGGGGCAAGGAAGAACCCTATGTCAAAGTTCAAGGTCACAGTAACCCAAAACTGAATCCATTTTAACTTACTCTATTGCTGGGTTGGGCTATGCAGAATCGGCTCCTCTACAGGTATATGCCATTTGTCCTGTGACATTAACTACATTGAGTTAAACTCTTGTGAAATAAAAAACATGTATAATACTAGCTTAAATGAGAGAAGGGTCCTTGATGAATTTTATATCTGTTCTGTAACTCAAGAACGAAGGTTTTCTTTATCACTTTCTTCACACTTTTCTTCCTTCGTGAAAACTTTTCTGTCCTGAAAGGAATCTACTTGAAAACTAATATTTTCTTGTGTTTGACCATTGTCGATTTCAGTGTGGGATATGTGGGCTCTCGACTCCTGTTTTCAGTGTCACCTATTTACCAAGAGATAAGCCCCTTTTAGTTTATCATTGAATACAAGAGATCATAAGTGTTGCATTCTTTGGATTGCTAGCTACCAATTGGGGCCAAGGCCTTTAAACAGTCTTGTTTGGACCCAGTGTAATTCCAGATGCACTCGCATATTTGAGCCCCTTGGGCTCTTGTTGAAATTTGAACTCAGTTTAATTGCAGAGGTACGGGCGTATATTGAAGCCACTTGGGCTGTTGTTCTAAATTTAGATTCTAACACTCCCAGAAATTATATGTTTCAATTTAAAAAATCAGTTCATGTTTTTACATCACTAGAAAAAAAATAGTTCTATAAGTTGGAAGTGTGCTGTCAAAATTTTCACAAATTTCCGCGGACCCCCTAGTAGGTCATCGCGCATTCAGACTTCCACCTCAACGGAAATCCACTGCCCCCTTCCCAATTTCGAATCCAGCCGACGGCCCTGCTTATACATGTGTCACATGTTCTAAGAAGTTTACGAGAATTGAAAACCTATGAATTCCATTCACCGCGGGGAACTCTTTCAGCAAAAAGCAGCTCATTGAAGAACAAGTGTATTTACCTAATACGAATGTCCCTGATGAACCCGTACTCTATCACTTTACTATGAATGTCAGCGGTCCAAATGGAGCGGGAAAGCACCGTGGGTGTACAAAGGTTGGAAGAGCTATAATTCAACCCTTTCCCACATTGTCTGGTGTTACTGTTAAAACGTGAGTCTGAGGAATCCCTCGTGATGTCATATTACTTTCATCCCACACAGACCAATAGTGTGATGTTTGACGATGTCAAGTTCCGCTCTAAAAATCAGGTAGGGAAGTCGCAGGTCTCTTCGCAAAAGGCTCTCATGTAATTACAAACACCATGTGTGATCACGTCAGGTACCAAAAAAAAATTCGTATCAAGAGCTTTAACATTTTAGATTCCACTCACGAGATCGAACAGGACAGACGCAAGATTTTCTTCTACTTCGAAGATGGCGGCATAATACAAATTATTTCTTGAAAACGTACGAAGATGTCAATTCCACGCTCGTTGACACGGAATCAACTACGCAAGTTGGACAAAGTCTATACACGAAAGCGACATCTCCGTGCTTCGGTAGATAGAAGTGACTCGATGATTCTACGAATGAAGTGCTTCATACTGTGGAATACGACGTATGAAAAACCATGTGAGGCACTCCTATGTGTGTGGAATTTAACGAATGCATCGATACCCAGACTTCATTCAATATTCAGCCGTCGTCCATTGAAGAATTCCTGCAGCAGATGTATCTGTGTCCCTGGCTTTGGGGAATGATGACCCTATTCACAAGGAAATGCTGAAGAGCTGTTCTCTCTTTCAGAAGGTATACAACATGAACTAGGACGAAGCACTAAACCACTCTTACTTGAGTCAAATTTCACTCAAGTAAGAGTGAAAATTCATTCTACTCAAGCACCTGAATGAAACACTTAACTGAAGTTGAGCGAAAATCATATGGATTAAATATACTGATCAGCGTTACGGATTTGATATTTTTAGAACATCAAGATGTCTTGTCGGCATCATTGAAAACTGTTGACCGCTTCTGTCTTGCAGGAAACCAGCTTATTTATAAAGTTGGTGCTAATGGTGTTATATAAATTCGGTCTTTGAATTATGGACGCGGAAATTCTTCAATGGACGATGGCTTGCTTCCTGCTGGATTGTCGCATCCTCAATGGCTTTCAATGCAAACTTGGTGCATCTAGAGTACATTTTTCTCGTCATGTGCAGCAGTTGTGTGGCGTCCATGGGCTTTTTGAACACATTCAAAATGCTGTTCCGATGTTTTTTGTTTTTTTTTGCTGAACAAATTATGCACGATGTAGATGATGCTGAACCGTCGATGAGAGCTGCATCACTCGAGCATCGGATTCCGTCATGAGACCATCGACGACAACCAAGGTGTCCGGTTCCAAGCCGGCCAGTGTGGGTAGTCCTTCCACGAACGTGACGTTTTGCGTCGTCGCATATACCGCCTGCCATTCACCGTGACACCACAAGATTCGAGTGATGGGTGGAGTCATCATGCTCTTGGCTTGTCGAATAAGCTTCTGGACGAAATGCGTCTTGCCTGAGCACAGTGAGACAGTTGAGCGGATGTTTCCACCGGGAATGCGTGGTTGGATATGTATCCGGTGACATGCTAGCTAGCGATGCCGAATTTGGTACCGGTACGTGTGGTGCGGTGTCGACGTTGCGGGACACTGGTGTTTGCGTCGAATGTCGCCGTTGTAGGTACGTTGGTGCGTTCAGCGTGGGTGGAAGTGAACGATCATATTTCAAGTGTATTAATCACTGCAATGCTTGGTGTGGAGCTCGATGCTGTCTATGTTTGTGTCCTTGTCCTCCGCTGCTGTCTCGTTGTTACTGGGTCTGGGGAATGCTTGGGCATTGTTAGCATCGATATGGTATCTACATTCGCATGACTCCCACTCACGGTCATTTGCGGCAAACTGGGTTGGTTGAGTAGATGAGGTAGGCCGTATCTTAAAACAACCCCATATAAGACGTCCAGGATGGCTAGAAGTGTCACCACAATTAAACGCCACATTAAAATGGTAGTGGAAAGCTATGCCGACGTACTGACAAGAAGTCATATGACCCGACAGACAAATATACTGAGAGCATATTTCTAAAAACATCACAAGATACAATGTGATACCTACGATACAAATGTGATACCTACGAAGATCTGTATCCCTATCCCCGCCAGATAGAAAAAAAAACTGTTCATGTGGACACCCTGAATTACATGACCACACGGCCTCTAGCACCGGCCTGAGCGGCACCAGATATTTCAAAGCGATGATGAGCGATTTCATAGCTCTACCAAGTCATCTGTTGGAAAATAATAAACTACGTGACCGCCAGATAGAAAAAAATAGTCCAAACGAGGGAGAATTTATAGCATGCAAATTCGTATTCAGAAAAAAAATGTCTGTGAGGCCCGATGACGATCAAGCGCTTCATTTCCCACTATGTTTACAAGTCACAAAACTATAGTGACATGGTCAAAGCTCAATGAACCTTTCGATTAATATTTAAATTATTTATATTTATATTTCCGAACATTATTACATGTATTTGCTTGGCGGCGAATATTAAAAATAATGTGAGAAACAACAAAACAGGCAAATAGAGTTTACACAGGCGCAGATTCCTTGTTTTATTGCTCTGAAATACGTTAGAACGCGTCACCCGCGATCTAAGACCCCTGGAGCTTACGGGGACTAGGCGGCGAACCTCGCCTATTGTGCTGTGATAGTGGCCCCGCCAATTACCAATTGGTTCCGCCGTGTCTGTATCATAGTTAGTTATATCGTCACAATTTACCTGAAATACCGCTAAACGCGAGCTTAAACTCTACCTTACTCACACCTGTAGGACAGTCCTATAGGAATAGTGCCCAAATCATATAATATCCTATTATATAGGACAGTCGTATACGATTTTCTAAATCATCCCGTTCAATATCTTGAATGGTCTAAGCCCTACAATATCATGGTTCCATGTTAGGATGGCGATATGCTCGTAATTATCATTTCCAACTCCATTCTGAGCAAATGACTGTGATCGCATGCAAAAAAATGTCCTCAATTCTTATTATGAAATATGTAAGCTAGTACACAGATCATTCTTTTTCCATTTTTTTTATTATTATATCATCAGTCACGGGACCACGAAAATGGAATATGCTTCCTCGACACTCAAACCCATAAAATCCTGGCCATTATTTAAATCAGAGCTCGATAATAACTCCTCTATGTTATTTTTCCTATTGCCAATTTACTACGTACTTTAACCAGAGCTACTTTTAGGTGGATAGAACAAGCCGTTCGGGTTGTATTGCCTCCAAAGATTCAGTTCTAACCTGTAGTAATTGTCAACAGCAGCTGTAATTGGTGAATAAAGATTCATTCATTCTCTAATCCAAGATTCATTCAAGCAATAGATTTTTAAGGGAAATCGTCTAACTAGAGATGTTGCCTTTTCCCACTATACATATAAGCCAGGGCTGAAAATAGATACATGTACTGTGTAAATAAGAAAACCTCTGGGCTAGAACTATTATTAAAATATCCCCTATTGTGACGTCATTCTTAACTATCTGAGATCTCGGGTGGGTCACTATACTGAACAAGTGAGGGAATTCCTGTTCTCGAACCTCCATTTTGCTATCTACTTCTATGCAGTTGAACTGTAACCTGGATGGATGGATTCATACTAGTTTCATACATAACTTCTACCAATATTCGGGACTGGAGTCTGAAATCAGTAGCAACGAAAAGCCTGTAAATGCTCTCCTGCGCGTCAAAACCACTGATTACATGAACTATTTTAAAGAGAGAAATATATTACTCCAAGTGAAGGTTGAGATGCAATATATTGAAAAATACATTAGTAGATGTTCAGCTTTCAATTGGACACTTCGTGTGAGTAATACTGCCTAAGCCGTCATAACCCCGTCGGTATATCATCTCCGCGTTTAGGAAGGTTGTGAGTTCGAATTCTACCGACGGCATCCTTATTTTAGTGCAGTACTCAATGTATGGCTGTGAAAATAAAATTGCAAGTGTTCATCGTATTTCAACAACTTTGACATTTATCGTTTCCCAAAATAAATGAAATTACAAGCGTCTAGTCCGTCATTCATAATCCAGCCGTCGTCCATTAGAGAATATCCGCGTCCATAATCCAAAGACCTATTCCATATTCCATATAACAGTATTAGCACCAAATTCAAAAAGACAATCATAGTTCAAATGAGTATAGATTTTTTCAGACAAGAAATAAATTTGCAGATCTATGACAATGTTGGTGAAAATAGCCACCACAACTCATAGAATCCGAGAATCGGAAATGTCGCGTTTACATATAAACTCGAAGTAAATAGACAGCCAGTATAGACAGACGCGCCTCAAAACCCGTAGGTTTCTTCTTTCCAATCACTTTAATTAGTATACCAGTATAATCGTATACACCTGAAATTTGGTTACACTATGCAACCCTGAACCGGTATACCGGTACATCACGGACATCAATATTTTCAACTATTTCGAGTCCAGGCCGCAGTGACATTCGTTTTTTATCCTATTATGAATAGATTCTTTCTTGCCCCACGGGTGGGGCATGCTCAGAGTTTGGTAGCCATCATCATTTTATTTCACTCCGACCACTCAGGGTGGTACGAGAGGTATACAGCTATTACATATATACATAGCAATCCATAATCTGGAACCGAAGATAGTTCGTCGACAACTAATGTTAACAGACGGACGATCAAGAGGTGTTTCAATCTTTTTGTAAGACCCGTATAACGCCGGGCGTATGAAAAGGGACGACTTTACTAATGTTCTGTATATATATTTGGGATGTTCTTTTCAAATCTAGTAAATTGGATAGGTGCCTATAACGTCGTTGGGAATTATCCAGAGTTAGAGATTGTTTATTTAAACTTTGGGAATTGAGAAAGAATGTGCCTTTCTTATTCTGTTGGACAAATTAGAGTGGCAATGAAATGGACCATGAATGCTGTAGACATAGGCATTATAAACAGTGGAGCTAAAGCCTCGTTACTTTGGAATAAGATGGTTTTAATGGAAATTCAATGAGACTATACACTCAACACGGAACAGACGAAGAAAAGTTGTATAGAGAGTCGAGACATTCCAGTTGGTTGAGTTTCTATATGTGAGGTGTATTGTTTCCCTGTGCATTTATTCACTTAATTTTATTAACACATCCCAATCAAGGTGGAAGTGGAGTGCGAATCCAGACAGCTGAAAATCTGCATTGTCCCCAGAACTCAAATGTTTTATCGAGCTATAGAGAACAACATACAAAAAAAATTATCAACAAAGTCACTTTTACGGCGATATTTCTGAGGAAGATATTACTATTTATTTAGTTTTTGTTTATTTATTTTTTTTTTTTTTTTGTCATTTAGAAAGTGATCGTATAACGGTATTTTCGTTATTTTGGGATTACACTCTCTCAGTATAGCACAGATTCTAGTGCAGAAAATTGGTCGAGTCCGAACGATATTTCTGTTGAAATTCATACTGGCAAGTCCGAATTGTTTCGGGGAATAAAAGTCTTATTAAGGTGTATCTTACCCGTTGACACAGCGGCCAAGACCACAAGTGAGAGTAATATCCGACCCATAAGATGCTGTCAGTGTAACATCCCGTTCCTTAAAATCAAGTATTCCACGTTTTTTTGTAAAGCATATATATGAGTTTCTACCTTCCCTGTGAGTTTTTCATAAACAAAGAAGTTGACAATGTAATCCTAGTTTTAGCTATCGGTTATCTCAATCAGATTACGGGTACGGGCCGGTACACAGCGAGTACCGTACCATATGCTTCAGGGACCCGGATGCGACAGGGCTTTGCTCCGATAATGTGTTCTTTATCATCATGATTTAGTCTATATTTTGTACATCAGTCGAGGACAATGGACTGATAGATTTCGACAAGCTTTGTTATCTTGAATAGTCAGCGAAAATGTTATTATGTGTGATACAGACATGTACGGCGTTTTGTAACTGTTCATAGATAATGGCATCATACCGATAGTTCATGAATCAGCTTTGACGGAGCGAAATCACACCCACTAACCCATGTAAAACACTTTAGGAAATAATATCAACATACGGTACGGTACTTCAATAACAGTTCACGAGGATAGGTGGGGAATGGGTGGAATAAGCCAAGGCATTCAGTGTGTCAGGTAGATATCTTGAACATATTCCGAGTAGTAGTAGTAGGGAAGCTGATATGAGCGGGACTTTACCTTTGACCTTAGCATACCATCAACGTGGACCCTTGTGACGTCACTTCCGATGACGTGACCGGAAGTGATCTCTGTCCCTGTGCATGCGCACAACAAACACCGGAAACGCGTAGGGTCAAATGTCACGTGATCTTTGTGGATTAACAATGACGTTTGTGACGGTCACTTGACCGGAAGACCCTGCGCAGGCACACAACAATCACTTGATCGGAAGTAACATGACAAAGTTCAAAGTTAATACACAGAGGTCATAGGTCAAGTCGCGCCCAGATCAGCTTTCCCTAATTCTATTTGTACCTATGCACTCCACAGACCATTTTAAGAATCGTAGGCTTCTAAGGCAGGGCGTGATGCACATCAGCTCAATTTAAAGCGCGGATGTGTATGATATCCATCTATAGCCATCACTATGATATAATGTCAAATAGTGAACTCACTTTACTCCACATTCCTATTTCGAGAACGGCAGCGACGAGCGACATGGGGATTTCACCCAACGAGAATCCTAGAACCAGGCATGCGCCATAGGGCAGTATAGGTAGGAGAGTAGGGGTGCACATGAGCGATCGGAAGTGGGACGCTCCATCGAGAACGGGACGACGAGAGACACGGGGATTTCATCTCATGATAGTCCTGGACTCAGGCTACCGTAACAGGCTAGTGTGGGGAGGGGAGCAGAGCTGCGAACACACAACGAAAATGGGACACTGTACCCAGAAGAAGAGGGGCGAGAGTTATAGGGATTTCACCCCTGGACCCAGTTATGCGCCATAGAGTAGGGTGACGAGGGGAGTAGGGGTGCGCATGCGCGATCGGAAGTGGGACGCTCTACCGAGAACGGGAGGGACGAGAGACATGGAAATTCCATCACATGATACCCCTGGACTCATATGATGAGTCCTAGTTTTGGGAGGGTAGTAGGGCTGCGATTACACAACGAAAGTGGTTGATAGAAATCGAGGGTGGCCGTGTTAGTCTGCATAGTATAGATGAATAACAAAGGGTGGCAACTTTAAGACTAGCAAAGTTTAATCGTCACGAGCTTTCCGACTCGCCTGGACGAACATGAGGTAGTCGAGTTAAAGAGGGTAGCAGTTATCGCTGATGACTAAAAATTAACCCAGAAGAAAACTGATAAATTCCAGTATGGGATTTATGGGAAAAAATAGGTGGAAAATGTTGCCATGAGTTCGCCAGTGTTAGCCTTAATGCTGGGAAAGGTCGAGATGACAAGGTAGACTCTGGGTTAGAAAAAAGGCAATGGAGCATGGTAGAACCTTTTCTTAGTCATGGAATGCACCTACATGCTACTATTGTTCAAAGAAAGGTCTACTAAAGGCAGAGTGTTGGAAATTCCGTAATGACAGGGAGATAAACTGGTCGCCTTCGTTGAAAGCAAAGTTATCTCCCATAGGTCGAAAACTAAAAGGTTGATTGAGCCTGTACACAAAGAACCTGACAAAGCAGATGCTAGTGGAAATTAGATCTCAGCGGGTTGCAAGAGTTTCTTGTCTAAGGGAGAAGTGTCACCAGTTAATCCGGAGAGAAAATGTAAACCTGTAGTTATCTTGAAAGATACTGGGGCGTAATAGTCTCGGATGTTACCTGATGTTATGACTCTGTCCTGAGATAATTTTGTGAACTCGGTGATTCAAGGTATTGATGGAAATTGTATTCCTGTTCTCTTATAACAAGTTAACCCGAAGAGTGATTTGGTCACTGGTACACAACAGTAGGGATTTTTGAGACAATTCCCATTGAGGATGTGACATCTTTGATAGGAAATGACTTGGCAGTGGATAAAGTAAATATTCCACCTATCGCGTCAGATAAAGCCCTGATCCTGAAGCTTTACATGGGAAGTTTCCAGGAATATTTCCTGCATGTGTAGTATTAGGCCACAGTCGCGCAAAGAGAAACAGGAAGAGATTTAGTCTTAGAAAGTGGCGGGTGATACTGGTGTTTGGCTATCAGAGATCTTTTTTAAATCTACATGGAAATAGTGAGAGTGGTGTTTCACAAGATTCTTCTTTAACCAGTCATCACTGGTTAAGATTATGTTATTATCATGGATATTATGGAGACCGCATTGTCGGAAAAAAGAAGCAGAGGAATTCCCTGAATATTTCTGAGTGAAGTCTGGTATAATAATGGGGTATGGCGTATCACGTTGGGCACGTTGGTTCTCGTCAAATCATCGAAGTTAAGCAACGTTGAGCTCGGTCAATACTTGGGTGGGTGACCGGGTACTGTACTGCCTGAGCTGATCAGTGTCCGGGATAATAGGAATTGTGGACACTCGTTTTCTGGCAAATGTTGTCACCGTCCTGATATGACTGAAAAAAGGTTGAAAACGACGTTAACTCCTACTCACTCACTTTGGTATATAAATAAGGACGTGGGGGCCACCTGAAATCCCAGCTAGTGAAAATTGGTCAGCTTTAGACGAGAACGAGCTATCGGAATGAAATCTTAAATCTGGCTCATGACATCTCGATAGCAGGCCATTTGGGCAACAGAAATCCCCAGGTTCGAATTATGCAACATTTTTACTGACCCAAACTGGACAAGGATGCTGCGAGTTACTGCAAGACTTGCCATACATATTAGATGATACAGAAACCTCAACAATCTATAAAACCAGCACCACTAATACCGATTCCGGCATTTCATGGACCATTCAGTAAAGTGTTGGTAGATTGTGTCGGTCCCCTACTCAGGACACAGTCTGGATGTAAACGCCTGCTGACGATTTACCTGTGACCACTAGATTACTTGAGGCAGTTTCCTTGAAAACAATAACCACAAAGACAGTAGTGGAAGATTTTTTCTTATGTCTGGTCTTTTCCAGGAAGTCCTGCACGAGTTAGGCATAAGACAACTAAAGTCTACAGCCTATCAGTCATACTCGCAGGGCTCTTTAGAACAATATCACCAGACCATGAAGAACATGCTCATATCTTATTTTCTCGAGTACCCTGACAGTTGGGAGAACGGTATCATTTGTTCTATTTGCTACAAAGGACATGCCCAATGAGTCAACAGGTTTTAGCCCGCTTGAGCCTGTTTATGAACATCAGGTTAGAGGTCCATTAAAGGTAAGAGAGAAATTTGTCAATGAGGTTGATGAGACCAACCCCTTCGACTTTGTGTCAACCTTCAGAGAAAGAGTGTCGAAGACATGCGAGGTAGCCAAAGTCTTCTCAAAAGGTGACGAAAACCCGTTTTGACACGGAAGCCAAGGCTCGTGCCTTTGATCCTGGACACGAAGTATTAGTCTTATTACCCTTGCAAGATGGGCCACTTATATCTAAGTTTAGTGCACCTTATCGCAGAGAGTAGAAACATTCTGAAATCAATTATGTAGTTAATACTCCAGATCGGAGGAAAAGCCAAAGGGTATGTCATATTAAAATCCTGAAGAAATACCATGAACGTGAACCAGGTGTGTCTGTCAGGGTAGTCAATGCAGTTGGTCAGGAAGACAATGACTCACACAACTTGACAGAACAGACTTAGAAGTCTCAAATGGCACCACTGACAGCAAATCTCTCAAATTCAGAGGCTCTAGAGAAACTTGACAGGACAGTAAATTGAATCATCTGTCTGAACAGCACAAAGCCTATATTAAGGATTTGCTCGACGATTGAAGCGATATGCAAGAGGTGGGAAAAATTGACGACATCTAGCGAGTAAAAATCAACCATATGACTCTACAGGAAAGCATTCGCCGACACCTAACATTTAGACCCGAGAATACGGTGGATTCTCGGATGTAGCCTTAGTATCTCAGCCGCGTTTTTATTGCAGCTGTTCCTGTGGAGACTATGAAGTATCCACACGGCCCCAAGCACCGGCTTAAGCGGAATTAGATGAGCTAGCTCTGGAGCTGTGATGACAGATAAGCTCATAAAGGTCATCTGATGTTACTGGATGAGCATCATGGACATCTGATGGAGTGAACGCCTTAACACGAGGTAACCTGGAAAATGCAAGAAATGTAGAACTAGAGCCTATGGGCTTTAATGAGATCTGGTAGCTGGGTTATTGGGGGATAAGTTTGTAATGAAATAAACGCACAATTATATATTTAATTTCAAGTTAGGCACAGGTGGCACCAGGCACGAATGTATGTGGCTAAAACGCAATCACAAGTTACATCCTGTGACAAGGTATATGAAGGGCCGTTCGCGCCATAAACGCATCCTTTAAACGTTTTAACTTCTTAAACGTTTAAAAATTGTAAAGCTTTAAAAAGTTTAAACGTTTAAACTTGAACCAACCAATCAGATGTTATGAACTGACATTTTCCTGTTAAAAAGCAAACGTTTCCAGTTGTAAATTCGCGACTTCAGACGTTTCCTGTCAAAAGAAAAATTCAGTCTATAAAGGTTTCCGGTTAAAAGGATAACGTTTCCGGTTGTGATCGTCCAATCAGATTTTTTATTTGGGCCGCGTGTATTCCAACATCTACACCAACACGTGCAAATCTCCACTGGCAAACGTTTCCGGTATGTATTGTATTTCAACCAATGAAAACCATTCTTACAAATTAGGTTTTGGAGAATATCTTTGGCACCGGGACAATTTGCGCAGGACATGATGCACGGTGGGCATAAGGAATACAATATGCGCGAATATTTGTAAGGGTTATTTTGATTTGGTTCAAACAGACTACATAGCGGAAACGTTTTGCCAGTGGACACGTGTTGATGTTGAGGTTTGACAGCAATAAAAAAATCTGGCTGGACGATCACAACCGGTAACGATTTCCCTTAAACCGGGAACGTTTAAAAGTCTCGAATATTACTACTGGAAACGTTTGCCTTTTGACAGGAAACGTCTAAAGTATTGGACGTTACAAGAGCAAACGTTTGCTTTTGGACAGGAAAGGTCTTCCAAATGTCAATTCATGACATCTGATTGATTGCTGCAAGTTAAACGTTTAAATTTATTAAACGTTTGGATTTATGGCGCGAACGGCCCTTCTTAAAAGGTACCGACATAATGAAGTTGAACATACCAAATAAAGGCAGTCCTAGGATAAAAGTAACTCCGAAAATGGAAGCCGAAATATAGAATATTATATCACAATGACTTCCATTTTCGGAGTTACTTACTTCCATTTTCGGAGTTACTTTTATCGTAGTTTATGTGAAATTGATCTGTGGAAACAATGAAAGGTAGTCCTATAATGAGGGAAGTTGCACACGTTACGCTAACCATGTGTTACCCAATTAATTTCCATCCAATTAGACACTACAGTAGGTGCTCATCAGACCTTGACTCAACCAAATAGCTGAATTTTGCTCTTTATCTTGATACATAATTCCTCTAATACGTCAGTTCGGGATTCCAGATGAACACCATGTTAATTTAACCAGCATAAAGAAAGCAATATGATACCTTCTTTAACATGGTATTGTTGGTGTTGCGTTGAAACTGCAAACTGATCTGTTGAAAATTTGATGGGAAAAGGGGCCAGTGGAATGAAGTCTAGGGGATTAAGGTCAGTTTGTACAGAACATACATGTACCTAAGGGTAAATAAGAGGGATTATACCTAGGGGTAAATAGAGATTGATTTAGCGTTATGAGTGAGAAGGGCTGGACATCAAGGTTGATGATGGTTATGTCACAAGTTAGGATAAGACAAGACATGTAAATACACTTTCTGGATATCCCACAGGTTGACTGGAGTACAAGATAGGAAAAGATTATAAGATATGTTACAGCTTGCTCTTGTGAGAAAAGCAAACAGTGGCCTGCAAAGGTGATAATGAGACAATGGTGGCCAGGTTGGCTGCTATGGTAGAGCATCTCTCACATATACACCTAACCAGCTAAACTGTATAATTTTCTCAGCAGAGTCCAAGCTTTGGTAAAGTGACGATACCAGTCTGCCATACTTTAGAGCGTATTAATCTCATATTTTGTGGGAAAACAATGAACAGAGTAATATTTAATGCAGATAAGGGATCAAATATATGCCAAGTGACTATTAGTGACTAAATATAGACATACAAAAGCCTTTCAACCACTAAGGATCCCCAAAACTCATCTCTGTGGAACTACTTTCATGCAGCGTAAGGCTATCCCGTGAGTCGGTTTGCACTTTTGTCAATTTCCCTACAGCATTCTAAAGAGCCTCTGGCTGACGCCAGATCTCAAAAACTAACCTGTAATGTCCAGAGGCTCAGCCTATTAAACAACATCCATACAGGCCTAATCCAGGAAAGTTAGCTCAGGTACGAGAAGAGGTTAACTACATGCTAGAGCATGATATTACAGAGCCAAGCCAGAGTAGCTGGAGCTCACCTACTGTACTCCTGACTGAACCGGATGGTTCACAAAGGTTCTGTATAGATTACCGTAAGGTAAACGTCGTGATGCGCATTTAGTCCTATCCGATTTCTTGAATCGAATACTTTAATGATAGAGTCAGTCAAGCTGCCTATGTGACCAAAATATTGTCAGAGAGAACTAAAGAAATATCTACCTTTGTAACACCGACTGCTTTATATCAGTGCAAGGTGATGCCTTTTGGGATGAAAAATGTTCTTGCCAGCTTTCAACACTTAATTAATCAGGTCATAACCGGATTGGAGCATTTTGTTGCATATACTGATGATGTACTGGTGAGTAAAAGGGCTGTTTTTTTCTCCAAATCTTTGAGGTGACCCAGTTGTACGGCTGTATTCGGTTCCACTTCATGGATATACAGCACTGCGTCTTGTAAGACTGTCTTGTAGTCAGCCGATTGCCCTTCTACGTCAGTGGTCATGAAGACAAATATTGAGGGCGCTCATTAAAGCAACATAACAAGGGTGGTGGAAAAAGAACCGAAACTGATTCATGGGATGATTTGTATCCCAACCACACTTGTATTATAGCTGTTGATGTGGACATCTTGAATGGCATTACCATATTAGATGCAAATATTTAAGAGCTTATACAAGTATGTATGTGTTAATTCCACAGCTCCTACGGGCTAATATCAGCAGCTAATCACACAGGCCATATCCGAATTTCTGATGGTTAACTCCATGGGGCCTGTTGTGGTACGAGATACAAATATTAAAGAACGATGATATTGTAACGATCACACACTCTGGCCACCATATAATGTAATTGAAATACACTATAGGATCTCAGAACATGTACCGGTCAGGATAGCGGTTAATTATACACTTCTCGAACATCTCAGTACTTTTTGGTACATCTCGGTACTTCACAGTACGATACTTCGATATAACGTCTAGGATTCTGACACCACAGATATAGAGAGATATCTGAACTCATAGGATAGGATAGGTTGAACTTAAACTGCATAGATGAAGTTAACACCGTGTTCAAGTTTCAACATAATAAAGGTATGGTTTTATTCGCCATAGAAAACACAAGATGTATATTGTATAGCGTGACGTGGTGTGATGAAACATGATGCAAACACTTGCATTAAACTGATCAAGTAACCTCTGTGTATACAATATAACACACGAACTCTCATGGATGGTTATGGGTAGTTATGGGTGGTACAGGTCACTCATCATCTCTGAATACACTTCAGATTAACACCACTTCAGTGTAAATAACCTGTAACAGCATACAGGTTTATCACTGTAATACCCCGTAACTGCTTACGGGTACTACGGGTTTGTTATGGGTATACTTCCTCACTAGGTATGCTTGTAACACAGGTACAACATCAGAGTAATACCCCGTAACTTCTTACGGGTATTACGGATTATAGACTTGTTATGGGTTTTTAATTTGGGTTCTGGGTTTATTCAGCTAGGAGCACTCAAAACATCAGTTGCACACATCCGTACCACCCCGTAACTTCTTACGGGTATTATGGGTTAGGATTATTCATCTCTAATAGTCATCATAGGACAGATACATCTGTAACACCCCGTAACTCTTACGGGTTTCTTACGGGTGTTACGGGTTTCTTACGGGTGTTACGGGTTTCTTACGGGTTATGGGTTTGTTACGGGTTATGGGTTTTTATGGCTCATCTCTAAAATGTATGGGACATCTGTGTGGTGGGGTAAGGCTTCTTTATTTGTCACTCAGTGCCATATCATCAGTGTAAGAACCCATATTGTACGTTATTGGCAGGTCTTCTCAGTGAGAAAGCTTAGAGCAATCTGTCATCAGTGAGAAAGCCAAAGGCTATCTGACTTCTGATCCTCTCGTCGACGTATTTATATCTTCCCGCTCGTGCAGTGATTCGATAGCGCGCCCCCTATCGGGAACCTCCCAAATTACCAAAACACTGTACAGCCACCCATAAGAGTTCACTCTACGGCTTATTAAAACATTTCACAGTCAATAATTCCAAGAGAATAAATAACTCTTATGCCTCTGAGAATCCAGTTCCAGTCCAACAGCCTAAAAAGGCACTACTTGGCAGAATTGTACGGATGCCACTGTGTAAATGGTTTCTCTATGTAATTTTCCTCACTGGTACTCTTAGAAAATGGGTGGTTGGACGGGTCATGGGACTACCAGCCTTTTCCCGGATGGTATTGGGAAACGGCCAGTTCGGATGATGAAAGTGCCTAGTTCTTGAAGTATGATCTCCCTAAAAGGCCAGCCTGGGTTGTCTGGACAGTCGTCGTACTCCAGCAGGGTCTCAGCGGATGGATTTCCGATGCCTAGTTTGAGACGGAGGGCCTGGAAAAGCTCTGCACGGGGCAAGTCGTAGTTCGGGCAGGTAAGTAAGCAGTGTGCCACAGATTCCACGCCTCCGCAGTCACACAGAGGGGAGATAACCTGCTTGAGTTTGAAACGGTACTCATTTAGGATGGAGTAGCCAGTTCTCAGCTGTAACAGGATCCTTGCTATTTGAGGGGTGGGGGAATCCAGCCACCGGTGACCAGTGACCATTGGAGATACCTCATAAAAGGTCCTTCCTGTATTGGAGATATTCCAGCGACGTTGCCACTTTGACAGGATCAGCCTTCTGGCTGCAGATTTAATGTCACCAACTGTCACAATTGAGGATTCCTTTGGTAGGTTTCTGGCCACATTTGCCGCTTCTTTTGCAAGTCTATCTGCCTCTTCGTTTCCACACAGGTCGACATGGCCTGGGGTCCAGTGGATGTCGACTGTAATCCCCCTGTGGCTCAGATTTTTTCTGGAATTTTCTATGATGTTATATACATCAGAGTAGTTTCCCTTCTTCCAGTTTAGTTGAAGAGAGCCCACCGTTGTCTGACTGTCACTGAATACATTTATTGATGATGGTGGTGGTATTGTGGGGTTGGCATCGACATATTCCAGCGCCACCTGCACAGCCGTTAACTCTGCCAGTAAAATACTGCCTCTATGAGCGACCGGTCTGGAGAGTCTCACAATGGATCTATCCGAGTTGTATATAATGGCCCCCGCCCCACACGGTCCTGGGTTGGTCAGACAGGAACCATCCGTAAAGATGACCGTCGAGTGATCAGGAAGCTCTCTAATGATGGTGGTGATGATATCTCTGCTCTGGATGGCTTGTTCTTGTGTTCTATTTCCCGATGAGCCCAGTTTCTCCCAGTAAGTCGGATGCTTCTGGATGTTACACAGAGAGCTGTCGTAAGGAGGCTCCCGTTCTATATTCTCCACTGAAATATCTGTGGACCGACTCAGTTCCAGGGCTGTACTGTGCGCTATTCCAAACGGTGATAGGTGTCTTTCATGATCAGTTCTGTTCAGCCACTCTGCTAACTGCTTTTTGATCGGTTCATCCGGGGCCTTTGCATGGATTTTAGCCAGATCTTTCACTCCAATCTCTCGAAATCTCAGGTCCAAGGGCGGAAGACCTGCGGCCACTTCCATAGCTTCACGTCCGGCTGTTGATGGCAGCCCTAGGCACAAGGCCAGGGCTTTCCTCTGGACCCCATCAATCCTCCGGCTTTTGCGCATAGTTTAAACCCTGTACCTGGAGGGTATATTTGATGTAGGTATGGGGCTAGTATGCAGTAAACGGTACACTGGAAGGGGGGGTGCTTACAGTTTTTTACCGACCCTCGATGAGGAGGGGTACTTACTATTTTCGTCAATGTCGATGATAAAAGATTATCGCCCTGGTCATCAGCAAACACCTAAAGCTATAACAATGTCTGCACAAAATAATCACGTAATCGCACTGCTGCAGCTCACTGTTTATGTTGTTGTTGTTGTTGTAACATGAAATCGTACGAGTAGATCTACTCACCACCACGGCTTTCCAGCATAAGACGAAGGCAGGGGAGAGTGACTAGCAATGTATACTTATAGTAATAATGATGAAAAGGCAGATCTTGTAGGCACGTCCGAGGGTTGGTCCGCTGGCTAATTGTGCTGCATGGAAAAATTTCTTGTAGTCAACGACGTCCGCCATATTGTTTAGATCGTCGCCAGGCTGGCGTAAGGGGGCAATTTTTCCTATTCCTTTTCGTTGGATTCTTCCTAAATTTTAACAGGATACTTGGTCGAAGTGTATAATGGCTTTTTGACCTGAGATAGTCGGCTAGCGACTAAAAATCCAAGAAACAATAACAAATTTGTGGAGCAGAAATGTCCCATGACCCGTCATGTCCGCCATGTTTTTCATTTCTTTAAGTGGCATTTAGAAGTTGGGAAGTAGATAAATAAATAAATTGCTTATGGATAACAACTTCTAGTTTATTCAGGACGACGTTTCGATACAGGTACTAGTATCGTTCTCAAGTCAATGACATCAATTGATTGAAATTGTAGTTTAAGGGCCGCTTCCCATTCGGATTTCGCGGCCCATCAACTCAATGTTTTATTTGACTTTCGCGGTACATTACTTTGTTTATTGAATATCTTTTCCAGCGCTAAGTAAATAAATAAATAAATAGGTAAATAATAAATAACAATGAGAGATTAGTAGGAGATATAAATAGAAGTAAATAAGAATCGCTATATGTACAAGTTCGTAAGTCTCTTTTTGGTTTTTGGTTAAATTATACTGGTAAATATGAGTTCTCTGTAATCGCGTGTATGATTCCTTTGTCTTGGTACCCCTTTGTACGCACAAAGCCGTCCAGAAAAAACTGGGAGAACCAAGAGAGTCTTCAGGATTTTTCGGATCGGCTTCACTGACGACGCCCTTGGGAACAGGGTGGGTTCTTCCAGAAATCTGTGCCTGTAACAATTGCTTGGAGTGTGTATCGGGGTACAGGGCGGCAGGTCTACGTCCTATATTGCGTGAAAGTCAAAGGATCATATTCTGTGTTACGGCGTCAGTTCGGGGTCATCTATGGAGTAGCGCGTCGGTGTGGTTTAGGGTCGAGTATTCTGATTCTGGGTGTTCTTGCTATGCGGCGTTGTCACTCAAGGCGCTGTTGGTATTCCTGTGATCGTCTTCCGTCTTCTGTTGCAGGTCTTGTCCAACTCGTCTGTGGTCTTCGGTGTGCCTGTATCATATGAAATAGAAGGCTTGTAGTCATTCTTCTTTTCTAATGTTTTTCGATGCAATAATTTTATATATCTTCCTCCCAACAACAGGCACGCCCCGACCGTCAGTCACATAATATGAATACCAATATATACTTTAGTGAGTAAATAGATAAACAAATGAATGATTAACTAAACATTTCGATAGATTCAGTACTAGGTGAATACACAAATAAACGGCTCTGTATTATTTCTGTATGCATTATCGTTTGATGGCCATAAAGAATTTGTAGGACAATGAGATAGTCGGCCCTCAGTATCAAGGTAACTCCGCCATCACCATTTCCTATATTTTATGCCGAATACTGCTCGCTATATGCGATTTGGCCGTGCTAATGTTGTCATGAATTCAATTAGATTTGGCCATCGTTTGTTTTGTAGGACAGTGGAACAAACGGCCCTCAGTATCAAGGTAACTCCGTTGTTGCCATGCCTATTTTATTTCAAAATGTGTCTGTGACATTTTGGCCGGATATTATGTATGGATAGTTTATTATGGCCATAATGTTTTGTATGGCTATGGTGCACACGGCCCTCAGTATCAAGGTAACTCCGCTGCAACCATACCATTTGTTGAAGTCTGAAGAATGATTTGGCCTCTATCAAATCGTGTCATAGTACTTGGTGTACTAGTAGTTGATTATGTGGAAAAAAAAATAAATAAAATTTAAAAAAAAAAAAAAAAATTGCTGACTGCGCATGTACGGCGGTAGTATTATATACTGGAGTAATAACCAGCAGTTTTGATAAAATTTATTAAGGACTTGAATACCTGATTTCTAATGGTGGGCTTAGGGTTTAATAACGCTGGTAATGTTAAGGGAGTGTTGAATTTTTTTAATTCGTTTCTAAGGGCCACACGTTGTTGGCTGTGGATTGGGCATTCAAGTAGCACGTGTTCTATTGTTTCTTCTACATTGTTGCATGCGGTACAGAGTGGTGAGGTGTTTTTCAGAAGCATGGACAGATGTGATTTAAGTCCGGTTTTGCCTAGTCTTAATCTGGTGATTATGCGGTCATCACGTTTATTGTCTAACTGGAATCCCTGGGCTTGTCTTTTCTCTCCATCAAGGATCTTATGTAACCACCGTCCACGTTCTTCTTCGTTCCATTCCTTTTGCCACTTGCTATCTATTTTGCGTCTAATGATAGTGTTGAGTTCTTTATATCCTAATCCTATTGGCACATCGTGTGTAGTTTTAGCAAGACTGTCTTTGGCAGTTTTGTCGGCTGCTTCGTTACCTCTGATGTTGACATGCGCGGGTACCCATGCTAAAATGGCGTCTATACCCTCGTCGTGTATTTGTGTACATATACATTCTATTTTGTGTATGAGATCAGGTCTACTGTCAGATATAGAATTTTGGATGGATGTCACTGAGTATCACCGCACGGATTGGTTTGTGCTCGATGATCCATTCGAGAGCCTTTATTATAGCAATCAGTTCGCTAGTGTACACAGACATATTATCTGGAAGTTTGAAACCATTTTGTATGTTGAGCTCAGGTATAACAAAAGCTGATCCTGTGTTATTACTTGTGTTTTTCGATCCGTCTGTATAGATTTTTAAGTAATTTTTCCAGTTTTGGTTGATAAATTCGAGGGTGGTGGCTCTTATAAAGTCTGGGTTGTCCTTCTTTGTGAGGTAGTCGTGAATACTAGTGTCCACGTGGGGCGACTCTAATTCCCAGGGTGGTCTAGTGATCTTGTCTGTGTCGCAGATGTGCGCGATGGGTATTTCATGCTCTTGGAATAGGTTATTTACGGTGTAGCCGAGGGGGGCGGAGTCTTTTTCCCAGTTTTTCTTTAAATATTCATATTCACTTTTATCTTCAAAAATTTTGTGGCATGGGTGATTTTCGCCCTTAGCTCTAGTTTTTCCTGCATATTTCAGGGACAGTTCCTCTCGTCTTAAATGTAAGGGTTTCTCATTGGTTTCTATTTGAAGACTACATAAGGCGGTTCCCTTGAAGGCTCCCGTAGCTATTTTTAGAGCAGAATATTGGATGCTGTCTATTCTTTTTAGTTGTGTGCTACTACTGGGCACCAATCTCCAATGTACGAGTTGTCACAGCGAAACAGCTCACCAATTACCAGTATACGAGTTGTCAGAGCATTTCCATCATAGCTCTAGATTTGTATCTAATACCGCTTATGCCGGTGCTAGGGGCCGTGTGGTCATATCATCCAAGTTGCCACATGAACAGGTACAATAAAAGCGTACCTGAGATACAACACATATCACGAATCGTTAGATTCTTGGTATGTGCTTTAGAATAGGTTAACCAGAAGACTATTCTGTGAAGTCATGTGACGCAGTCAGTATGTCGGCACCTCTTCCCACTTCCCTTATATGTGTTGTAATTTTTTCCTGTATATGGCGAGATTCTGCTGGTGGACGTTTCGTCCCCGAGGCCCGCCCCCTGTACAGACCTTTTGGTCTTTGATATATGTTGGCACTTGTGGGAAGTTGATGCTGGGCCGACATCGGGCATTACAGACTAGTCTTTTGTGTTAAATGCCGTCATTTACATCTGACGACGATACAGCTCACCAATCTCCAATGTACGAGTTGTCACAGCGAAACAGCTCACCAATTACCAGTATACGAGTTGTCAGAGCATTTCCATCATAGCTCTCTAGATTTGTATCTAATACCGCTTATGCCGGTGCTAGGGGCCGTGTGGTCATATCATCCAAGTTGCCACATGAACAGGTACAATAAAAGCGTACCTGAGATACAACACATATCACGAATCGTTAGATTCTTGGTATGTGCTTTAGAATAGGTTAAGCAGAAGACTATTCTGTGAAGTCATGTGACGCAGTCAGTATGTCGGCACCTCTTCCCACTACCCTTATATGTGTTGTAATTACATGCTGATTGGTAGGCGATGGACCCATAATCTATTTTTGACCTGATTAAGGTTTGATATAATTTTATCAGACTATATTTACTCGCTCCCCAGTTTGTCCCAGACACACACCTCATGAGGTTCAGGTCTTTATTGCAGCGGAGGACTAGTTGGTCGATGTGGTCTTTCCATGTGAGTTTTCTGTCAAAGATCATACCTAGGTATTTAACACTATTTCTGAATTCAATTTTCTGACCTCCTAGTGTTAGTTTAACGTCAATGTGTTTATTGTTTGAAAATATAATGCCCGTTGTTTTTAGGGCGGAAAATTTGAAGCCCCATTTATCGGCCCAGCCGCTAATTGTATCTAGTGTATTTTGCATTATACCTGTCAATTTTTTTATGGAGCGTGCGGTTTTCCAGAGGGCAGAATCGTCAGCAAATAGAGACTGTTCTACTTCCGGATGTTTCGTGTCAATTTCATTGGCTAGGCCATTGATGAGGATGTTGAAAAGGGTAGGGCTGATGACGCTTCCCTGAGGGGTACCGTTGTCTAATTCATGGTCGGTGGATAGGGTATTTCCTATGCGAACTTTAAAATTTCTATTGTTTAGGAAGTTTTTTATCCAGTGTTGCATTCTTCCCTTAATCCCAAGTTTGCTTAATTGAATAATTATGCCGTCCTGCCATACAAGGTCAAATGCTTTTTCTATGTCTAGGAAGATAAGTAGTATACAAGGCGTAAATTCACGTCCCAGCGCCTCAGTGCGCATGCGCAGAACCTGGTTTGACGTCACAATTGGTGGTGTGCGCATGCGCATGTGTGGGTGTGGGTGGTGGGTACCCATGTGGGTGGTGGGTACGTTGTGGGTGGTGGGTGGTGGGTACCAATGTGGGTGGTGGGTACGTTGTGGGTGGTGGGTGGTGGGTACCAATGTGGGTGGTGGGTACCACCATGTGGGTGGTGGGTGCTGTGTTTAACATGGCGGTGTGTGTGTGGGTGTGGGTGGTGGGTACCAATGTGGGTGGTGGGTACGTTGTGGGTGTGGGTGGTGGGTACCAATGTGGGTGGTGGGTTCGTTGTGGGTGGTGGGTGGTGGGTACCAATGTTGGTGGTGGGTACCAAATGTGGGTGGTGGGTACTGCGGCGTGTGTGTGTGTGTGTGTGGGTGGTGGGACCAAGATGTGGGTGGTGGGTACTGGGTGGTGGGTGGTGGGTGGTAGGTCCATGTGGGTGGTGGGTACCAATGTGGGTGGTGGGTACCAATGTGGGTGGTGGGTGCTGGATACAAGATGGTGGCTTGTAGAAAAACGTATAAAAGGAGTCCATTTTTAGGGTAGGGGTGTATTCATTGCACTACCTTTGCGTAGCACTGTGACTTACCTGACCTGACCAGCCTCCCAGCCTGTCTACCTGCCTGCCTGCCTGCTTGCTTCACCTCTAGTCAGTCATCCAGCCTGCTTGCCTACTTGTATGAGCTGTGGAGAACCATTTTACTATATTCCATTTTACCAGTGCAAATTCACCAGACTTTTACACGGTAGCAGTTACTCACCAGCCTGAGCCCACAGTCATGGAGTCAGCCGACCTAGTTACGCTTCGAAAGAACCGTGTTCGCCTGATTGATGAGATGGAGCATGTGGGCGCATTATGTGATGTGCTTATGGCCGATAACATACTCCTGAAACAGGGTGTCGAAAATATCATGGCGGAGAAGACTCCTTCAGGACAAAACAGAAAACTCCTCGACGATCTACCGCGCCGTGGTCCTTGTGCATTTCTAGCCTTCGTGGAGGCGCTGAAGAAGACGGAAAATGAAGAACTAGCACATCTACTTGAAGCCGACGACGTTATACAAGATGATGATATCTTAGTGATGGATACCACCGAAGAGCGTACAGCTAGCAAACGTACGTACACCACTAGCCCAGAGAGTACACCTGCTAAACGTGCTGGACGACCCAAACGCCCTCGACTAACACCGTTAGAAATACCTGTGGTTGAGCAGCCAGTAGTACCCCAGGAAGTGTCTTTGAAAGAACAATTTCAACTTCCTATGTCGGTGCAGGAGATCAACAACCTGATCCAAGAGGCTAACCAGGCAACCCACAAGGACATTTGGGAGCTCTCACCCTATTTAACTGTGAGTGTGAAAGACGCGGAAGTGCATTTTAATGCAGCGGGCTTTAACGACAGACCTGGTAAGCATATTGCCCTGAACTATGACACCTGGCAAAAACTGGAGACCCTTGATTACGCCATCGATGCGGTTATTCGCGACCAGGGGAATGACGAAGCGAAATTTCATGTGGGTGACGACATCTTTGTGAGCTGTGCTTATTTCAACGATCAGCTCCTGGTGCATATTCGAAAATGGCGAAGGCGGTTAGATACGCAAGAGCTTGTTGCTTGTCCTCAAGGTGTCACTTTGAAATTAACGGCGTGGCGGGAGTTGCAGAGTCTTGCCAGTAAAATTCGTGAAGCTCTGGCCTACCAGGTGTGTCACTATATTTATCAGAAGTACATCGACACAGTCCTGCAGCTCATCATACCTCGCATGGACACTCTGGTACCCTCATACGCGAGCATCACTGAAGCACTACAGAAGGTGACCGAGCAGCAAATTGCCCTGGGAGTGGAAGCGGCCTGCCCTGCCAAAATTCCACGTGAAGAGATTATTACGTACATCTATGTGCACCAAGGACGGAAAGACGATGATGAATTCATACAAGTCTTGTTGGCGAACTATTGAGGAGAACAAGTGTTGAAAAACATTTACCATACACATTTATTGATCTGGAGAGCGTATAATTGTATTAAAAATTTCAGAGTTTTTTGACTGTTAATTGTATTAAAAATTCAATACTCAGATATAATTGTATTAAATTCAATACCCTTGTCAATACGTTCATTCTGTGTTAATAAAATAGTAGAAAATTAAAAAAAATGCTTAGTGTTCATTCTTTTTTCCTTTTTTAATAGTAAAATAGCTCCAAAACGTCTATTTCCATTCTCGCGCATGCGCAGAATGACGATAGTTCAACCCACACCAGTCCATCAGATGCCCCTTCATGAATGCTTCACATTGATACCTCACTCGGCCCCATCGGGCCACTAGGGGCTCTCCTAGCTCCAAAAAGGCTATTTTCATAGCCTTCGGCCTCCGCGCATGCCCAGAATCACCCTAATTCAATCCCACACCCAGTCTATCAGATGCTCCTTCACGTCAGCTTCAATTTGATACCTCACTCGACCCACTACCTCCAAAATAAAAAAAAAAAATAAAAAAATAAAAAAATCAAGGTGGATATCCACCTTCAAAATAGCTTTTTTGGAGCTAGGGGAGCCCCTAATGGTCCAATGGGGTCGAGTGAGGTATCAACAGATACCCCTTCACGTCAGCTTCAATTTGATACCTCACTCGGTCCCATCGGGCCACTAGGGGCTCTCCTAGCTCCAAAAAGGCTATTTTCATGCCCTTCGGCCTCCGCGCATGCGCAGAATCACCCTAATTCAAGCCCACACCCAGTCCATCAGATGCTCCTTCACGTCACCTTCAATTTGATACCTCACTCGACCCACTACCTCCAAAATAAAAAAAAATAAAAAATAAAAAAATCAAGGTGGATATCGACCTTCAAAATAGCTTTTTTGGAGCTAGGGGAGCCCCTAATGGTCCAATGGGGTCGAGTGAGGTATCAACAGATACCCCTTCACGTCAGCTTCAATTTGATACCTCACTCGACCCACTACCTCCAAAAAAAAAAAAAAAAAATGAAGGTGCATATCGACCTTCAAAATAGCCTTTTTGGAGCTAGGGGAGCCCCTAATGGTCCAATGGGGTCGAGTGAGGTATCAACAGATGCCCCTTCACGTCAGCTTCAATTTGATACCTCACTCGACCCACTACCTCCAAAATAAAAAAAATAAAAAATGAAGGTCGATATCGACCTTCAAAATAGCCTTTTTGGAGCTAGGGGAGCCCCTAATGGTCCAATGGGGTCGAGTGAGGAATCAATGTGAAGCATTTCACGTCAGCTTCAATTTGATACCTCACTCGACCCACTACCTCAAAAATAAAAAAAATAAAAAAAATTTGACCTTGACAGTGTGAAGATTTTTTTTTTTTTTGGGGGGGGTAGTGGGTCGAGTGAGGTATCAAATTGAAGCTGACGTGAAGGAGCATCTGATGGACTGGGTGTGGGATAGAATTAGGGTGATTCTGCGCATGCGCGGTGGTCGAAGGGTATGATTTTTTTTCAATAATTTCAAAAAAATTAAAAAAATTTCAAAAAATTTTTTTTTTGGGGAAAGGATGATGGGGGCTGGTGTTAATTTTTTTGTGCTTTTGAAAGAAGTTTTCTCTTCCGAGAAAGATGGTTGGCCCTGAAAAGGGACTTTGAAGTGTTACACAACACTTATGCGCGGTATATTCTCTTTACCCCTCCCACTTGCTTCCTGCAGATGGGGCATTTTATTTTGAGATGGTTTTCTCCTGCGTCGTGGCAGCGGCACATATCCCCGACACACGTCAGTGTCACCCAACAATCTTTGCACATACAAAGATGTCCACACGGCAAGACTGCATACAGGCTTTCTTCTTCGGTACATACACTACATTGTGATAATTTTTCTTCTTTATGGAGTTCTTTCTTCTGTCTGGAAATCTCCGCATCCATTCCTTGCATTGTCGTCTCCATTCCCTGCATGGCTCCCCGCATAATGTTAATCACTTCGTTGAGGCGGGATACCTCGGCTTCGTGTTGGCATCGTTGTGGTGGTGTTTCTGCAGCCGTTATACTGGGAGTTTCGGACGTTGTTGGAAGTCTATTTAACCCTGCACGGTCTTCAGCCGAAGTCGTTATACTGGGCGTATCGGCAGGCAACGTGGTTGTTGTTGTTGTTGGAGGTCTACTATTTAACCATGGAAGCTCGCCGTCTTGTCCCCCATCCGTTATATCACTGTCGTTTTCTTCTTCTTCTTCTTCTTCTACGGCCTCCATTCTGTTTATTTCTTGGTCCTGTTGTTCACTTAGTCTTTGCAATCGTCTATCCTCTTCTCTTCTTATATCTTGCCGGAGTTGTTCCGCAAGTTCTTCTGTACTGCGTATTAACGTGGTTTCGTCTTCTTCAATTCCCCTGTGAAAGCTAGTAACTATGGTGATGCCTCCATTTTCTTCAACGCTAACTATCTCTCTGTGTTGTTCTGTAGCCGCAGCATTTCTCGGATCTCTAGCGGCACGGTGAGTGAACAGGGGTCGTCTTCTTAAACTCATGATTTGTATTTGTGAATAAATGACAATATACACGTTATTTATAGTCTAGACGGCTTGTGGGTGGTGGGTACAAATGTGGGTACAAATGTGGGTGGTGGGTGCGTTGTGGGTGGTGGGTACAAATGTGGGTGGTGGGTACAAATGTGGGCGGTGGGTACAACATGGCTGCCGGAGTCAGTCAGTGCAAGATTATGGTATCTGCTAAAAAAATGTTGTGTTTTATTTTTTTTCAAGTTTTATTTTTTTCAAGTTTTATTTCGATAAACCTGCTGGAATTTTTTCAGGGTAATATTATAAGATTGTAAGCTGTAGTCTGGATGTATTTTTTAGACAGGAAAACCGATTTATTTCCCAGTGTACGGTGTTTTTTACACTATCGCACCATAATCTTATGGGTTTAAAATGGATAAAATGCATAAAAATAACGACATAGTCTTGCGCTCGGTTGGTAAATTTTTTTAAATATGACACTATGAATTGTCTGAGTTTAATTGGAAATAAAATGTATACGAGCCCTGATTTATTGTAAAATGACAGCCGTTTTATAATTGTAAAAGAAACACACACACACAGATTTTTTGCGGCGTCAGTGTAGCAGACGACACAGTGTTGTCGCTACGGTCCGCGCTTTTACATTATAAAATAGCGCGCAGTTTTTCTCAAGCATTCACAATTAGCCTGAGTGCTCAGTAATACTCCTGGTTGAAATCATGGATAAATCGGACTTCATCCCAAATGATGATGTACCACTGCTCGGCCACGTCATTAATTTGGAACATGACCCACCCTGGTTGGATGATATGATGAAAGAATTATTTCCTCCATCTCCATCCATTACAGTCCATTGTGAACAATCCCCAGAAACATTGCCGCTGAATAACTTCTTTGCCCTAGTAGCTACACCGGATGTTACTCCAGATGAATGTTTTGACAACATAGACTGTATGTTACAAAGTATGTTGACATCACCAGAAAAACCCGATGGAGAAATGGTACAAGAAAGCAGAAGCCAGACAACACACACCTTAGACGAACATCAGCAGGCGGAGAACAGGGAAGATTTAAACACGACAGTACCCCAAAAGAAAAGGAAAGATTCCCGAATAAGAAACAGGATCGACTACAGAACAAATCGGAAAGACGTCAGAACCAATCGAAATCGGCGACATGTGAGAAAAAATCCGAAGGACGTGAGAACAGACAGAGACGGGGAAATAAGTGAAAATCAAGACGAGATACGCTACGTTTGGGCCCTAGCTACAACAACAACACTGGGGGCCAATACAGAAAGACAACATGCCTTATATTTACCGTGCGTGGAATGCCCTAATCCATTTGCAAAATATGCGATCTTCCCGTGCAATCATCAGGCATTATGTGAAAATTGTATCCGCCGTTACGCCCAGATTCCGACGTGCCCACAAGCCAACAAGCCCCAAGTGTGTAAATTACTTACCTTGACATGCCCTGTCTGTGATGAAAGAAGACAGCGACAAGCCCTGTCAACCATGTAATATGGCGTATTACATATCTGG
The DNA here is from genome assembly GCA_036873755.1 of Hanleya hanleyi. Lineage (NCBI taxonomy): Eukaryota > Metazoa > Mollusca > Polyplacophora > Lepidopleurida > Hanleyidae > Hanleya > Hanleya hanleyi. The sequence goes on along the minus strand of JAVTVY010014504.1, from coordinate 10,294 downwards.
TTATATTTATAACCACCCTAAAAATTAAAAAACAGATTCCCACCTATCCTGTGCTATAAATTATCAGCCCACCCTTATCATTCGGGCATAACTTCTCTATCAAAATAAAATTTCAGCCCGTTATAATTATTAATCGGGTTGTATCAAAATAAAAAAATAAATATCAGTCCGTTATCGCTCGGACTATTTAATTAATGGGCGAGAGAAAAAATCTGTGTTTATATATAGAGAGATCAGTTCTGACAAGAACTTTTTGATATCGGACAGGGATTGTTTTTTTTTTGGTGTTGCTAATAAAAAAAAGGAAGTGGGGCTGTATGCTTTGAAATTGATGTGCCAGTTAGAAGATTTCTCTTTCGGAAGTATTGATTCGTTCTGATAAGAACGGTTAATATTTTTTTCCCTGTTTTTAATCAGGGTGGGGAGTAGCTTACTTCCCCATCTTATTCATGGGGGAAATACCGGTGAGGGCTGATTCCATCTTCACCGACGTCTGGGGTGATGGCACGGCCATTCATAAAAATGGCCGCGGCGACGGTGGGGGGAGGTCGTTCCCATACGATGAGGGGCTCTTCATCATCATCATCAAGGGCAGAAGGCAGGTCTTGCAGCGGGAAGGGTACATCCTCTTCCTCCCGGGGCGCTGTTGTCGGTGAATCTTGAATTAATATCACGTCTTATCCCATCATATTTTCCAGGGGGAATTCCTCCCGGGGCGGTGTTGTTGCTAGAGGAAGGGTGGGATCCACGGCTTCATTCATGGCCCTTTGTAGGAGGTGGAACCACCCTTCCTCGTGGATATTGGTGTTGACGGTTTCCAGTAAATTGCGAACATTATTCGCCGTCGACGGTCCTTGTCTGGGTGAGTCCATCAGCGCGGCCGACCATCCCTGGAATTCAATGGCCCAAAACTCTTTGATCACTCTCATCATCATCCTTGTCTGTCTTCGGCTCAGTGCCTTCTTCCCCACGGGCTTGGTTATTATCTTCTTCTCTGTTGGTTTCATGATTGCTGTAAAAGTTTTAGAATGGGCCTTATGAAATCTGATCGCGATATTTATAGACAACGCGCGGACGTAGTTGAAAGCGGTCGTATTTTGTGGAAATTTCTAGGCCTTGAACAAACGGCGTGTGTTTCTTTTTAATTTATAAACGGCTGAGATTCGACAATAAAATGTCAGGCCCCTATACATTTTATTTCCAATTGAACTGCGATAATTCCTGGTAAAATATGTAAAAAAATTAGTCCCCTAGCGCTCGACTACACCGTTATGGTATGATTTTTAGTGAATTTTATACGCCTAATGTCAAAGTACGATAGTAGGAAAACTCCGCTACACTGCAAATAAATTAATTTTCCTGGCTAAATATATAGGTAGATTATGTCTTACAACCTGATACTAGTTCGGTGAAAATTCCAGCAGGATTATCGAAAGACAACTGTAGAAAATTATAAAAAACAACCCCTTCATTTGACGCTAAGAAACACAATCTGCGCAGTTCGCAATCAGTTTCGTGCGGTGTTTCCCCCCGCGGATGTCGGCTTTAAAAGGGCTGGCCGGGTAATCTGTTAATAAACCAATACACAGAAATGCATGATCGATAATGAGGATGTATGCAGCTTAAAAGAGGCCGGCCGGGTATTAATCTGTTAATAACCAATACATCGGTAAAAGCGTTTTGTACACCATTTTCAATGTTGTCTTCTCTCCTACCTGTGAGCTCTTAATTGTTTTTACACGCATAAATGACATATACAGATGTAGCGTCGTGGCAAATGTTCTGAAGTATATTTTATCTTGGAGCGCGCGCCTACAAAAATTGTCAATTTTAATTATTTTCTACAAGGTACGCGTATTTTTTTATTTACAATTTTTTTTATTCAAATTAGCAAGAATCGGTATATATAAATTTTTGCCTGGCCCGGAATTTTATCATTCATCATTATGGCAGCGCCCAGGAAGGAACTCGCTTTTTTTCAATTGACGTCTGAGGTCATTCTTATCGTGTATGATCATGAATTGCACCTTATCAAAGAACATCCTGTAGAAGTGAAATTATCTTTAAGCCTAGCCGGCTGGACTCTATTGACACGTATGTTACAGGGGAAAGAACCCGAAGTAGATTTTATGCATGTCGGCGTCGGTGTCTACCTACGGAGTGGAAGAGAGGATTCTTTTTTTCCGCGGCTCGAACAGTGTGGGGGTGATGCTATTGTACTTTGGCCGGCATTATGGCAGGCGCTGAAAGCTATTATTACCGAAGTGCATGATCTACTGTATCCGGAGCTCAATTCGGTCGTGACCCGTACGCTGACCCCGGATTGTACCTTATTATTATACCCCCAACGCGTCCAGCTTATTGATGACGATAGCCGGTGTTGGTGCACGTCTGAACCGGCCCGTGTGTCTTTATCCCCCGAAGGCTGGACTACCTTGAAACGTGTGTTATTCGGTCATCTCGATGGAGATAGTATTCACCTGTGTGACGACGTGTACATTTTCCGCGGCCCGTATTTTGCCCGACTTATCTGTCTGAAGCGAGGAGGATTTACGCTGGACCCCGATCTCTGGACGGGTTTACAACAAGTAGTTCCCGTAGTCGATAAAGTTCTTTTTCCACAGGAGCCGCCTCTCACAGACTAGTCCCTGAAAGACTATAAATACAGGGGATGAGACAGAGTGTGTATCATTCACCGTTCGACATGTAGAGCAAGCATGTCACTACCACTACGAGCCATTCTGCCTCTTACACCCAGTGTGAGGTTATACGTTTATGCAGATAAAGTCACCCTGGTGAAAGACGATGAAGCGATTTACTGGACGGCCGCTGAGATGCTATCGAATACGGTGACGCTACAGCGTGATGGATGGAGTAAATTTCAACGGGTGTTGAGCGGTGAATTGGACGGAGACCTGATCCACCTGGACAATGCCATGTACGTATATTCCGTACCGCCCCTCTTCATACGAAAAAGATGGCGTCTGGGACGGTACCAAGAGCCTACACAAAGTATTCTCCTAAGTCCCTCTGTGTGGTCAGCCTTGGAGAAAATAGTGCCTATTGTGGACCAGTTATTTTCACCGGACGATCGATCACCCGACCAATTAGCATGGGCTCGTGCTATAGAAGATGCGTTCGCTGAACCTGATGAAAAATTACTACATGATGATGATGGGAAAAGTACTATATCTATAGAATGCACAGAGGCTAGAGTGTCAGTATCACCCGATGAAGCGAGCACACACATGACGACCCAGAACGATGAAGAAGAAAAAGTCCGTAACGCAGCGGTCCCGAAAAAAGGAGAAGTCTACAGTGATTAACGAGGTGTTAACCGATTTGTATTACAATCCTACGAGTCCAGCCGCGTATAGCGCTGTGGGCGCGTTATCTCGAGCGGCCCATTCTCAAGGCATTAGTCGAACTCAACTCAAGACACCTATAGTTTACATCGAGCCGCCCGACGCCATTTTCGCCGTAACCGGGTGATCGTCGGTGGGATAGACGCGCAATGGCAGGCGGATTTAGTGGACATGAGTCGATTTGCACCTGACAATGATGGACATCGATACATATTGACCTGTATCGATATTCTATCCAAGTATGCCTGGGTACTACCCGTTCGCACCAAAACAGGAGAGAATCTCATAGGGGCGTTTCAGCAGATTTTCAAGACGGGACGCAAACCTCTTTATTTGCAAACAGATGAAGGCACAGAATTTCTCAACCGACCCTTTCAAGCCTTTCTTAAGAAACAGAAGGTATTTTTCTTTCATACGTACAACGAGACGAAAGCTTCGGTAGTGGAACGTTTCAATCGTACCTTCAAAGGCCGCATGTACAAGTATTTTATCGCCCAAAACACTCGACGGTACCTGGATGTATTACCTCAACTGGTCCAAGGCTATAATCGCGCCTATCATCGCAGTATCCAGCGAGCGCCCCGTGATGTGACAGAACGCAACGAACATCAAGTGCGTGCTACGCTGTACTCCTCCAGTCCCCCCTCACTGACGGCACCCCGGTACAAACGTGGGGATATGGTACGCATCAGTAAAGTGAAAGGGCAATTTGAGAAAAGTTACTTGCCCAACTGGAGTGACGAACACTTTGTCATCGTTCGCCATAAACCTCGACAGCCACACGTCTATCAACTGGAAGATCTACAAGGAGAGAGATTGCAAGGCACGTTTTACGAGGCAGAATTACAACCTATAGTGAAAACACAGAAAGACTACTACACGGTGGAAAAGATTTTGAAAACGGAACATCGCCGTGGCATTCCCTATCATCTCGTCAAATGGCAAGGATGGCCTCGTTCGTTTAATTCCTGGGTGTCCGGCCGTGACATGAAACGTCTATAAATTCTAACGCCTATCACCACCCGCCTTCAGTGTAGGATTGTACCATGGATAGTACACGTCTACCCTTACTCTTACGAACTCGAAAAACACAAGTGGGTACGGTAGTGTGTGTCATAGTGGTTCTGGGTACGTTATTTACAGGCGTGTTCTACGATTTGACCACCGTGATATCCTGTTTGAACACCCTGCGTTCTCCGTCATCCACCACTTCCACCACCACGACGACCACGACGTTGCCTACGCCAGCCAAGACGTCAAGGGTCCGCCACGTATCAACCCAGACACCCACCACATCGTCTATTCCAGCCACCACCACCACGTCATTACCCTTGTCCCGCTACATCGACCTATCCACGACCACGACGTCCCGTACTCCTACTCCAACTGTACGTCATCCTACGTCATCCCTAAGAAGCGACGATCCTTCCACCTCATCACCACCCTCTAGTACCACCAACACGCTGCTAAACATATTGGCAGTGGATCCCCGTGAATCACAACGTTTACCACGGCAACGGTATCCATTCGAGTACGATCCCCGGCGGTATCCACGACAACTGGGGTGGGCTTCTAAACGTCGAGCGCAAATCACCAAATAAAGAAAAAAACGATGGATCCGCGATGGCAGCATCCTTTCACGTGCCTCATCGCTGGACCGACAGGGTCGGGAAAAACGCACTTTGTTCAACGTCTCATCCAACACGGGTCAGCCCTGATTTCACCCCCTCTAGCTCGCATCCTGTGGTGTTATGGCGCTTGGCAACCCGCGTACGAGGCACTGGCCCGTGTCCCGGGACTCACCTTAGTGGGAGGCTTACCCCCTGAAGATACACCCCAAGACACTTTGGTGGTGGTCGACGATCTCATGACGGAAACGGATAGTCGAATCACCCGTCTCTTTACCAAAGGCAGCCATCATCGTCGATTGAGCATCATCTACATCGTACAGAATCTCTTCAGTAAAAAACAAAGAACACAGAAACATTAGTTTGAATGCTCAGTATGTGGTGTTATTCAAAAACCCCAGAGACGCTTCCCAAATTACCCACCTGGCCCAACAGATGTACCCTAAAAACACGGCCTTTGTACGAGAAGCCTTTGAAGATGCGACCCAACCTGCTCACGGGTATCTACTCATCGACTTGAAACAAGACACGCCCTCCACCCTACGATTGCGTACCCTCATTTTTCCCGGCGAGATACAGGCGGTGTACACACCCAAATGAGTAAAGAAAAAAGAGAATAAAAGATAAAAGAAGAAGACAATGCACTCTAGCCCTCATTCCTCATCATGTCTGCACGCGTACGCAAGCACGCGCCGGCTCTGCGTGTATTACGCAGCGCGCCCCCGGAAGTGGGCCGGGCCCTGGTGCGCGGCGCGGATCCCGACTTGGTACGGTGTTTGTGTGAAGTAGCCCATAATGTGTTAAAAGGCAATGTTCCACTCAGTCCTCTGCAGAAAGGGAAATTGCAACGGCACAAGGCGGGTCTCCGAACGTTGGTCAAGAAAACGGGCAGTGTCAAGAAAAAGAAACAGGTGTTACAGCGAGGTGGATTTCTCGGCGCACTCCTCGCTCCCTTAGCCGCTACTGTACTGGGACCGTTACTCGGTTCCATCTTGGGACGCTAACATGGAACATACGAAAAAAATGATGCTGGTCGAACCTCGACTGTTACAGAGTTTGCAATCTCCCTATCCCGTACCGGCCACAGTGCAACAACTCCAGTCTCTGGATGAAGAGATGAATAGTATACTGCAACGTCGACTGCCCGATCACGAGAAAATTCAACTCTACCATCATACGCTGAACCAGTACCAGACGTTTATGGATCAATATAGAGGGAGTAGTACTAGTACGCCACTACCTACCACCACCACCACCACGCCCACCACATCCCCATCACTACTACCTTCACCTGAGCTGGAAGAGGAAGTGTTGGCCAGTGTGCCTAAAGCCTTCAAGACCAAAGCCCGTTTATTGTTGGACCGGGTGAAACAACATGCCGATATGAGTTGGAACAATGAAGGAAAACTACTGATTCGCAACAAAGTGGTACCGGGGTCTCATATGACCGATTTGATCAACGATATGGTCCGTTCTCGCAAACACTCTAATCCTCCGGGCTGGGAAGTGTTTACTCAGGGCTTAAAAGACACGCACATCCCTCAAGAATTGGTAGGAAATCCTAACCGTTGGGCCTTTATGCAGCAATCGAACACCCGACACGAACCACCACCACAACCCTCTGCCTCTTGGGAGCCCATGTCACCGCCCAAAACACCACAACCACGACGAGGACGACGGGAACGTACCTCACGATCTAAGTCACCGCGACGATCACAACGCCCCGGTAAGGCGCCCAAGGCCTGGGAATCCTACTACTAACTTCTATAAAACCCGGTGCAGAAGCCAGAACAACTCAGTCGTCATGTTTTACCTGACGTTGCCCAGTAATAGTTCACTCGACGTGTTTCCTGACAACACCTTGACCAAGTATGTCACTCAATTACCTCAACCGTTACATTTACCGGGACGATGGGAATGTGGACTGGTGGATATTCAATACCCTTACTCATGGTACAACGTACAAGACCGAGAAGTATGGTACGAAGTGACCCACCAAGATAAAATCTACAGAATGACTCTCCCCCAAGGCCAATACGATACGCCGCAGAAGTTCATACAGGGTCTGACGGACTTGATGGAGTACAAGGCCCTACAGGAGAGCACGGGTAGTGCAACACGCCTGATGGTCTTGCGCTTCAAGAGAAACGTGGTCTTCGATGTCAACGCACACAACGAAAAGAGCTCTATCATACTGGCCGAAAACGTGAATTTGAAACTCAGTCCTACACTACAGCAAATGTTAAGGCTACCTCTCAGCGTCTACAAGGGGTCCACCATTGTCAACGGGACCCATTTGATGGATATGAAAGTAGGTATGTACGCACTGTACGTCTACTCGGACGCCGTGGACAGCCATATTGTGGGTGATGTGAACACACCTCTGTTACGGGTGGTGCCCATTAGCAAGACGTATGGCGATCAAGCCACCGAGAGTTTCAACCATATAATGTACCTGCCCGTACGACATACCGATATCAACACGATCACGGTGGATATAAGAGATGACACGGGACGTCCGATCCCATTCGAACGAGGAAAAGTGGTGCTGACACTTGCTTTCCGACAAACCCGCTCTCCTCACTTCGTATAATGTACGTGCCTTACCAGTGCCATACGCCCAGCTATGCCGACTACTACAAGAAACAAACGGGAGGAAGCTTGCCCATGTTTAGCGGGGCACGCATGCAACGAGGTCACGGATTGGGAAACATACTGGGCAGCATTGTGAAAACGTTTTTACCCATGGTGACACGGGGTGTGAAAGCGGTGGGAAAACAAGCGGTACGCAGTGGATTGCGCGTGGCCGGTGATGTGATGGAAGGCACAGCACCCCGACAAGCCTTCAAACGCCGGGCTAAAGAAGCCGGGGGTGTGTTGATCGCCAAAGCCCTTAAAAGACAAAGACCGACACTCCCCAGATTCATTCAACGTCCAACACACCGACGACGCACACCCCAGAGGAGGAGAAGGACTAAGCCCCAGAAGAAGAAAAAGAAGAGAAGTAATAGTAGGAGAGACATCTTCGCATAATGGCATTCATTCACTCCGAGTCATGTCCGTCTACCAACAGTGAATTGGATTTGTGGACTATTCCACCCACCCAAACCAGTGTAGCCGAAGGACGTTGGGTAGAACATCGACCCCTGGCTAGCCTGACGGGGATGGGTCCCGTGGAATTTACCATTGAAAACAAAGATACGGCCTACCTGGATTTAGCCCACACCTACTTGTACGTCAAAGCCAAAATAACGAACAAGGACGGGACAGACATAGCGCAAGATGCGCAAGTAGGCCCGGTGAATCTTTGGCTGCACTCCTTGTTCCATCAGGTGGATATAAGTCTGAACGATAGACTCATCAGTACGTCCACCAATACGTACCCGTACAGAGCCTACATGGAGACGCTGTTGTCGTACGGCACTGATGCCAAACAATCACACTTACAAGCTGAGCTGTACTTCAGGGATACGCCCGGAAACCAGAACAACCTACTCGGTGCCAATATTGGGTTCGCCACACGCAAAAGAATGGCAGCCGAAAGCAAGTCCGTCGATATGATGGGACGACTGCACGCCGATCTGTTCCTGCAAGACCGCTACATGATGAACGGTGTATCCATCAAGATCAAGTTGATCCGTTCCTTACCTATGTTCGCCTTAATGGCCAGTGGGCCGGGGGCTTTCGATTACACCATTGTCATTGAAGATGCAGCCCTGTTTGTCCGTACGGTAGATTTGCAACAGGGGGTGTTGCTGAGTCACATGCAAGCCTTAGCGAAAAAACCAGCCCAGTACCCCATCCGACGCGTACAGACCAAGGTGTTCTCTGTGCCAACAGGTACGATGATGGCCAACAGAGAAAATTTATTTCTAGGGGATCTGCCTAAACGTCTTACCCTGGCGTGTGTGTCCAACACCGCATTCAATGGAAATTGGGCTGAGAATCCGTTCAAATTTGAACATTTCAACATCAACTTTGTGGCACTGCACGTGGCCGGTCATCAAATTCCAGCCCGTCCATTACAACCGGACTTTACTAACGCAAACTATGTACGGACCTACCTGAACCTGTTTACAGCCACAGGACAAAACAACCAGGACGAAGGCAATACCATCAGTGGACAAGACTTTAGCCGTGGGTACACATTGTTCGCCTTTGACCTCACCCCCACCTTGGAACACGATCATCAACTGGCTTTGCTGAAGAAAGGAAACCTACGGTTGGAACTGCGTTTCTCCACCCCTCTAACCTACACCATTAACGTGATTTGCTACGCCGAGTTTGATAACGTCATCAGCGTGGATGAGCAAAGAAACGTGCTGTGTGACTACGCCAGCTAGAGAGTCATGGATACAGAGCAGCTGATGGACATACTCCAGCGAGATCCCAAGATCCCCTTTCGAGGTGTGTTTCCACGCAATGTGTTTCCCACCCACTCTACCACCCCAGCAGCCTACATCCTGAATACAGACCCGAGGAGTCGACCCGGTGAACATTGGATAGCTGTGTACGTGGACACCCAAGGCCAAGGCGAATACTTTGATTCCTACGGACTTGCACCCCTACATGCCGATTTGGTGAAATTCATGGACGTCTCTACTACAGAGTGGCGTTGGAATACGCAAAGATTACAAGGCCCCTTGAGTAGTGTGTGCGGACAGTACTGTGTGTTTTATCTCACTCACCGGAGTAGAGGACATTCACTGCCCACCATTGTACATATGTTTGATGATTATTGTCAAGCCGAAGACCGTGATGTCCTCGTCTATGACTGGACGGCCTCTCGTTTTAATGTGCATGCTCCATTTCTCTGGTTAACTTAAAAAATGTACTGCGCTCGCAGACCCCTTGTTTATTGTTATGACGTTGTTGTTCTGACGTTCTGTTGAATAAAAGATGAAAAAACACAATGATGGGTTTTGACTTTCTCTTTTTATTTAAGTCAACAAGAAAGGATTAGACTATATATACAAATAGAATACAGGGTACAAATAGTAGGGGTTAAGGTACAAAAAAATGTCAGGAGTAGGATTCGAACCTACGACAGCATTTCGCCGACCAGCACTTACTACCGGCGCCTTAGACCACTCGGCCATCCTGACTTTTACATTTGTGTATCAACAGTTATAGTTCGACATTGTTTTTACAAGTCCAAGTAAGTGGTGCTCACACCGTCGGCCAACACTTTTCGTTTGGGATAAAAGAAAGTAAAGGCGTCTCGTTGCTGAATGTACGTTCGCATCTGGTGGTCCACCACTCGAAATCCTCGGTTAGTCCCACTGGCACTGGCCTGGCTTT